>PVJH01005508.1:0-111395 GCA_004026705.1 Nesogale talazaci
TTGGGCAATTTGTCTGCTTTCAAATCTGCTACTCTGCTCTCTTCATTCTGAATGCCAGGGGTTCTTTTGAAAGAAGCCGGTTTAATTGCATTTAAACATTAGTGCCTGCAGTCTCGAGTGTGAGAGCTCTTGTTATGACAGTTAGGTGCTGTCAGGTCAGTCCTAACTCAAAGTGTACAAAAGAATGAAGCTTTACCTGGTCATGTGTCATCTTCACTCACTTGGCTATATTGGAGCCCATTTTTGTAACCACTTTGTCAATCCATCTTGTTTAAAGGCTTCCTCTTTTTCACTGACTCTCTACCAAGTATGATATACTGATCCAAGAGTTGGTTCCTCTGGATTATATGTCCAAAGTATGTGTTTTTCAATCCCTGAAAGTCTCACTTCTTAGAGGCATTCTTGCTATATTTCTTCCAACACAGATCTGTTTGTTCTGGCAGTCCATGGCATATTCAATATTTTTCAAAAATACCATAATTCAAATGTATCAACTCTTCTTTGCTCTTCCTTATTCATTGTTCAGCTTTCAAACACACATGATGAAATTTCAAACACAATTGTTTGAGTTTTACTAACGTTTTATTCCATATTTCAGTGGTGGTCACCCAGTAGGTAGTATCAGAATTACATGGAGACTTTATAAAAATACATAGAATGGTATTTACAAACTAATCATTTTATTTAGTAGGACTGAGATGGAATCATTGAGTGAAACAAATGGCTAATATAATCAACTACCAGCTAAAAGACTGGAGATTCAAATATACTCAAAAATTCTTCCAAAAGTCCTGGTGATCTACTTCTTAAAAATTAGCCATTGGATTCTACTTTACAAATCCAGATGGGCTGGAGAAGGTACTCTAGTATAGAGGAGTGCTGGTGATATGGGGAAACCAAGATGGATGAGCCCCTTTGGGCCAATGGTTAGATTGGAGGTGCTGGAAGACTAGACAGAAGTTGGGGTAGAGAGATGGAACCAACTGCTAGGATATATACATAAGCTCCTATTTGAAGGACGGGCATCAACGGAGTGGGTTGGGGGAGAGGTTGGGCAGTGTAAGATAGGACAGAACAATAACAATGTATAAATTATTAAGGGTTGGTGGGGAGGAGAGAGCAGGGGAAGAGAAGGGATGAAAAAGCCGATATTAGGGGCTCAAGGAAAAAGGCGGAAGATTGAAGAACGATAATAGAAGTGGGCATGTGAGGGTGCTTGGCACAGTATGTTTATTTATGTATTGTGAAAAACGGTGTACGGGCCCCCAATAACATGATTTTAAAAAATTAGCCATCGGAAATTCAATAGAGAAGAATTTTGTTCTGACACCCATGAGATCTCCATCTCCATAAATCATCAACTTCAGGAATACTGATTTAGTTTGAGATGGGATTACAGATATTCATTAGGAATACAAATTATAGCTGAAACAATAATAAAGTCAAGAAAAGAGCTTTCAAAATACATCCATTAAAGTGGAAAAAAACACCTACTACTCTGTATACACACACGCACATGCGCGCACGCGCACAACATACATTTTTTCCTAGCATTGACATGACTCAACATTTGGATAGGGTTCCAACTTTCTTTTAAATAGTTTATATACCAGGAAATCACTGAAGGCTACTATAACAATATTCTTTAATCAAATATAAAGAAATGTCTGGGACTCTTAACAATGACCTTTCCAAGGGAAATCTCAATATTTGTGAATACTGAGCTAAGTTTGATGCCATATTTTACTAGCAGAAACTTTCTATATGAAAGGGAAAAGATGCCAGGCAACCTTAAATAAGAGCAGGAAGGTCCCATACAAAGTCAAAATTTTCAGGCTGCTGAATTGAAAGAAAGCCTTAGTTAGGAATTATAATGGTTCATAGCTATCACCTAGCAACCCGAGTGGTGCAGTGGTTCCACATTGGACGGCAAAGCCCAAGGTCAGCAGGTAGAAACCACCAGCCACAGCTCCGGACAAAGATGAAGCTTTCCACTCTGTGAAGAGTTAGAATCTCAGAAACCCAATGGGACAGTTCTGCCCTGTCTTATAGGGGCTCTATAAGGAGAAACAGACTTGAGGGCAGGGAGTTTGGTTTGGTTTTGGTATAGCCATTGCCTGATAATACCTAGGTGTAATAATTAGGGTTTTTGTGCCAGTGTACCTGTAAGAAAACATTGGTGGAGTTCAACGTGTCAATCAAGTCACAGCTTGATGGTGCCCACTTGTGGTATGACCATCTCATAAGAAGGGCTCAGAGAACCTCTCACTTTCTCTTTGCCTTTAGATTCATGCCTCTAGACCACCCTGAGAGCTTTTGTATCCCTGCAATGTTTTCCACTACCTTGGGATCCACATGACTTTGTATCCACCAGCCTGAGATATTCCTTCACTCTGTATCATTGCATGTGACAGCATAATCTGAAGAAGGACTTATGGACTCTTAGCAGACTTATGACTTTAGTAGGACTGTTCTATAATGTTTTCTTGATATGCAACTACTTCTTGATATAAAGGTCTTTCTTACAAATGAGTGTCTCTGACTTATTTCTCTAGTCAACCTGGCCTAACACAAAGGAAAACCCTAGATTTACTTTCTGATCCCTTTGGAACTCCCTGCAATACTTAATTGCATACACCAAACTGTGAATGCTATTCTTCTGCTGTGTTCTTTCATTGGTTATAATTGTCTATAGGATTTAAATATCTGTAGTCCTTGACTCTGAAACCGATAGAAGCCTAAGTTTTTATTCCTCCTTTGCCACCATTTTCAAACATATACCTTATGTATTTCAAATATCCTATAGTTCCCAGATAGTCCATGATCTTTCACAGTTCCCTGTTGTGTTCAGCTGAGTTCCCTAGAGAAGCAAAATCAATGGCACTTACTGTATAAGCATATATGGGATATATGTGTGTATTCATATATGTGTGTATATATATATATATATATATAATAAAATGACTCACACAGTTGTAGTCATGGTCAATTCCAGGTCCAGGCAGGTATTAAGGCCATAGGTCAGGTGGTAGGTGGGAGACTTCCTGATTTCTGTAGCTGCAAGGGCTTATGAACCCAATGTTTGTAGGAATACAAGAGGCTGTCAACTGAGCAGGTGAATGAATCCAAATTTGGAAAGTTAAATAGTGGACCTCTGAAACTCACAGGCAGGTAATATAGCATGCCATTGGCTCAAGGGCAAAAACTATGGATGGATAAGCCAGATGCAGGACCCAGAGTCATCCAGAAGCAAGCAAACTTATCCATAGTGTCTACTTCTGTATGAAACAGGCTTCCTCCCTGCATCAAGGCTGTGACCTTATAAGGCATTCTAACTCCACCCTAATCTCCTTATAAGTGAATGGCTGCTCAGAGCAGATCTCACCATGATTTGATTACATTATGCTATGTCACCTTGTGGCAGATTAATAGGCTTCAACTGCCAAATCACTGACAATCCTGGCTTAGACAAGTTGACACTAAATCCGACTGTCTTTGTTGATTGTGTTTCATCTGCCTGTAATGCCTTTCCTATGAATCACTGCCATGATTTCTTACTCATTTTCCAGAACCATCTTCAATTTCATCTCTTTTTGTAAGTTTTCTATGGCACAGAATATGCTTTTGGATCTTGTTGAAATTCTCTCTATAGAAGAGACCACTTGAAGAATATGTATTCGGGCCTTCTAAACAATTAGTAGACTCTAAAAGGACAGAAACCTTGTCTTCTATCTATGCGTTCATTTGACTATTGAAAATAACATAATCAATAAAGCTAGTACCTTTTCTCTAAATTCATTCCTACTTCAAACTCTGTAATCCAAGTTTTATCATCAATATCTATTCAATTTCTCATATTCATAACCATAGAATTCACCTTTGATTTTTCTATCCGCTCAATCCCACACATATTCTATATAACCTCTAAATTCTGCACTTTCTACTTAAGAATAACTTCTCAAATCTAATGTTTCCTTCCCATCCTTAATATAATATCCTGACATTATTATTGTAACACTTCTTAGGTAGCTTTTATGTCTCTAAAACTGGCACCTTTAAATCTATGTTCCAGACTGCTAAGAGACTAATCTTCCTAAAATGCAAAATAAACCCAGGTTACACCCTGACTCAAAACCCTTTAATTGCTTTCCCAGTTCTTCTATGAATGCGATGTAATTGTCTCTTATGGTTTGAACACAAAATGCATTTCCAGACTTATTTTTGTTATGACCCCATACAATGTTCATATCAGATAGAACCAAGGTTTTGCAGAGAGTTTAGGACACAAACAATTTTGCTTATTGTACACCTATACATGAGAATTTCTTATGCTTCTATTGCTTCCTGCCATCTTCCTGATCCTGCAATACAAGGCCCTCATTGCCTCATCTTGTAAAGCACCCCTGTACCCTATAAAGTTGAGTTATTTAAGTAACTTTGTCGTTAGCCCTCCATTAATGCTCTATAAATACTTATTCCTGGCACTTATCTGCTTACTAAATCTGCATTTCTTCATTAGACAATTAACTTCTGGATAGCATTTTTCCTTCGTTCAGCTATATCTTGTGTCGGTATCTGTCACAGAGCTTAACCAAAAGTCATCACCTGAACACATACTTAATGCCCAACAATTGCATTTTTATACCTCTTATTGTAGAGTGGGGCAGTTCTACTCTGTCCTATTGGGCCATTATGAGTTGGAATTTACTAAGAAGCAACAAGTTTGGAATTATCATTATTAATAGCATCATTATTGTTTATGAAGAAGAGTGGCCATATAACTTAAGTTCACTAAATACTTGCTGAGGAACTAATTCCTTGTATACACATTATTTCCCCAACACAAAATAGCTACCATGTGTTTTCAAGTTATTTGTGTTATCATACATCATTACTAAAAATTGAATTTCACATTTGTTTTGTGTTGTTTTAAGTGAAGTTGTGACTATGTACATAAAACAGAACTGTCATTTAAATAAAGACAACAAACAGAAAGCAAATGAGGGCAAATGTACTATAATACTGAAAACTGGGGTATTTATATCTACCTGAAAAAATGACATGGAAACGTGTGACCAGTCTGATTATATGCCCCTTCAATTTAAACCAAACAAACCAGACATAGTCGTACATAATTATGGATCCATGGTACATGGCCCTTCCTTATCCTTTGAGTCATTTGGTGTTCATAACAACCCTGAGAAGCCATCAGGGAGGTTTTTAACATATTGCCTTGCTATAAATTTTACAAGGTACCATTACCTATATTTTAACTTCTCTGAGAAAAATAAATAGCATATTAAGTGGATTGTAAGACTTATTCTTCAACACTATCAGTTTATCATATGGTGGTGCCTCGCATGTTGCTGTGGTGCTGGAAGCTACGTCACTGATATTTCATATGTCAACAAGGTCTCCCAAGGTGAACAGATTCCATTGAAGCTTCCAGACTAAGGCTAGACAATGAAGAAGAAATAGGTTGCCCACTTCTGAGACTTTAAAATACTGAAAATCTTATAAATGGAAGCTGAATATTGCTAGATACCATGCCAAAAGATGAGCCCCTCAGTTTGGAAGTCGCTCAAAATATGACGGAGAATGTGCTGCTTTCTCAAAATAGAGCTGATCAAAATGGCATGGATGGATTTAAAGCTTTGGGGACATTCAGTTGTTGGTGGTATACAATTCAGCATGAGAAGAAATAGCAGTAAGTGTTCATTATTATCAGAACATAGAATGCATGAAGTGTGAATCTAAGAAAAGAAGAAATCATCAAAAATTAAAGGAAATGCATAGCAGTCTATACTTCTAGGCATTAGTGGACTGATGTTGGTCACTGACTATTCAAAGTAATTTAACTATGTGGGTATTAACAAACTATGAAAAGAACTGGATTGCCAGCATGCTTCATTTTGCTTGTACACAATATGTACGTGAAGTGAGACAATTGTGTGAACAAAATAAGGTTCAAAATCAGGAAAGATGTGTTTCATTGCTACATACTTTCACAATGCTTATTCAAATGTACACTAAGCAAAAAATCAGAGAAACTGGATTATATGAAGAAGAATGTGGTATCAGATTTGGCGGAGGGCATATTAACAACCTATGCTATGTAAATGACCCAACCTTACTTGCTGAAACTAAAGGAATTGAAGCATTTGCTGATGAGAATCAAGTACTGCCACTTTCAATATGGATTATTACTTGGTGTAAAGAAAACCAAAAATTTCACAGCTGGACCAGTAGATAACATTATGTCAAACAGAAAAGATTGAGGTATCTTAGAATTTAATTTTCCTTGCATCCGCAATCAATGTTCATGAAAGCAGGAGTCAAGAGATCAAAGCTCGCATTACATTGTGTGAAACTTCTGCACCAGACCTCTTGAAGTGTTGAAAAGCAGGGATGTTACCTTTAAGGACTAAGGTATGCCTCACCCAGGTTATGGTCATGTTTACTCATTTCTTATGCATGTGAAACTTGGACGCTGAATAAGACAGACCAAAGAAGACTCAATCCATTTTAATTGTTCATATTAAAATATTGTGAATATTGAAAGCATCATGGATTGCTAATAGAACAAACAGATTTTGGAAGAGGAAAGACCAGAGTGCTCCTTACATACTTTGGACATGTCAAGAGTGCCCAGTCCCTGTAGAAGGACATCATGCTTGATAACAAAGAGTGAGAGGAAGGCCCTTGTAAAGATAGATTGACACAATGGCTGCAACAATAGACTCAAAATGGTACTTACTGTGAGGATGGCTTGGGACTGGGTAGGGTTTTGTTCTGCTGTGCATAAGTCACCCTGGGCAAGACTGACTCAAAGGCACCTAAAAGCAACTTCTGAAAATCAATGCCAGAAAGTCTGTTAAAGTATCATTCTGCTCAGCTACATATGGGGTTACCAGAGGCAGAATCAAGTACAGTGGTGAATCTGAAACTCTGAAGATACTGTCAGTGAGTCTATTCTGACTTCATGAAATTCAGATCTGCCTCTTTGGATATCCATTGCTGTAATCTTAGCATGAACAGATGTATCATCTTTCTTCTGCACAGTGTCTAGTGCATTTGAACAGCCAATATTGCATTTAGCAGTGCAACATCTAATTGACAGTGCCACCCGGGTCTGTTGAATAGGACAAATGAATTCTCACTCTCCTGATGTCCACAGTCTACTGTGGGAAAAAATAACACAAAATACCAATCAATATTCCATTTTGGATGGAAGTGTCAACATTTCAGCCAAGTCTAACTGCATGAACCCAGAACATATAGCTCCATAATTCATGTCCCCCAAATTTTCGATCTAAAATTTCTATATTAGAGAGGCCAAAGTAGGATCGAGAGTTAAACTTTTAAGAATTCACCCAACACTAGCAATGTATTTTGTTTAACAATGTAATCTGGTCACAAAGACAAACCAAAATATCCAACATCTTCACCAATTCTGTGTTATTATCTTCATTTACAGTAAATAAAATATGATACTTTGTAATCTCATTAAAGACATCTACCTGTCAGATCCTGATGAACAACAATAAATTAAAAAGGGTTCATGAGAGAGGGGAGTGGGGAGGGAGGGGAAATATGGGGAGCTGATACCAGGGGCCTAAGTAGAAAATAATGATGACAACAAATGTGCAAATGTGGTTTACCTACAATTGTTGTAAGTATTCATTGTGTTTGAGCCCCCAATAAAATGATTTAATAAAAAAGCAAAACCTAAAAAGATAATAGACTTTTCTCAATGTTTAGGTTCAACATAAGGATATTATATATGTGAAATGTGGTACCTGCTAGACTGCCACCTGTATATCTGCCAGTTCAAGCCCCAAAGCAACAGAAGAACAGGGGTACTTGTAAGATCAAAGCACTAAACACTACCCTGATGCATATACCACCTGATATGTTTCTCCATTTACATAAAGGTCATATGAATGTACTAACTCCCTATATTGATCGAACATTTTATGTCTTTAACCCTTTAGGTAGCTAATAAACCCAGTGAAGTCTCTAGCACATTCCTATGTATTTGCTCTTATATAGACCTTATTCTCTTTTGGCCTTTTACAATCAGCTCTCATTTTTGCATTTCAGACATTGATTATGATCATTTAAAGGAATACTAAAGATTGTTGCACATATTTACCCCTAACGGTAAATCCACACTATTGTTTTATTTTGTTTCTTCTTATCTGATGCGACCAATGTCATACTAATTTAACACAGCAGGTTATATTGAGTGTTTCCTGCTGAATGTGCTGGCAGAGGCATGGCTATCAAATGATTCACGAGATTTTCTCAGTTCTGGCTGGAACACCGTGTAGGTTTATGAGAATGGCTTCTAGAGAGGCATGCCATTGATAGGAAGAGTCAGACCCATTCATTTCCCGTTAGTGCTCTGCACCCTGAGCTCCCCTAACCAAGGCCTCCAGTAAACACATCGAGCTGTGATAATGTATATAATTTACAAATAATAAGATAGCTCTCATTCATACCTCATTATATCATATTATGTCTTATTGTAACATTTGGAGTTCTTGCTATTTGACACTTTTCTAAACATTCTGCATGTATCAACTCATTGAATTCTTACAGGTGCCCTATTAAGGGGGTTTTGCAAGCTGCTTTGACAGCTTTGTCACCCATCAGTCAGCCCATGGCTTCTGACAACCCCATGCACAAAGGTTCAAAGTGCTCCCTGGTTCTGATGACAATGGAGAGAGAGGTACTTCATAATCCCAACTTTTTATGTGAAAAACTGGGCCATGAAGACATTTACCCAAAGTCGCAATAAATAAATGACTGGACCTGGCATTTGTACCTGCAGTCTGCTTTAGATTTACCACTGCTCTGCCCTTCATCACAAGCCACTGTATCTCTCAAGTTCCACTGGCTTTCAAGCAATTTCAGCTAATGGCGTGCCTTGTTTGAAAATTGCAGATCAGAAAAAGGCAGGATAGTTTTATTCTCCCTCTCTTTCCTGTAGCAGGAAGCAGCTCCAGGAGCAGCTGGGCTGCTTCCATCTCCCAGGAAATGCTCTTCCTCCACCTCACACAAAACTCATTGCCATCAGTCGATACCAAGTCTTAGTTTCCCCATAGGCCAGTATAGAACTGCCCCAGTGGGTTTCCATGACTGCACTCTTCATGGTAGTAGAAAGTCCATATTTCTCTTAGAGGAACCAGTAGTTTTGAACTGCTGACTTTGTAGTTTGTAGCCCAACTCATAATCACTATGCTCCTAGACTTCTTCCCTTCCTCCATAGCCCCAGGTGTATCTGGAAAGCCCATGCCTAACTTTTAGTTTCAGTCAGATGACCCAGCCATGTATTTTGTTAACACCAGCAGTTCTATACATGGAAACAGCTTCCTGTTGCTGCTAATTTCAAAATCCCCATTATTTATCTAGCCAAGTCCCCATATTCAATCCCCTTTTATTAGAAAAATCTAGAATTGTTTCTGTTTTCCAGGCCAGATCCTACAGATAGATATGAAATTAGATACTCTAGTTCCAAAATCCATGTCAGCCTGCCCATTTCTATACAAATTTTGCTCATGGCATTTTTCAAAGGATTTAAGAGATCAATGGATCAACTTAGAAGCTCAAATTCTGGCTAGTCGTTGGTATCCATAACCACTCCAAGGTCCCACACCAAACTGTATAAATTTTGTTCATTAATATATCCCCAGCACATGGAATGATGTCTAGCAAATAATGGGTGTACAATAAGTGCTTGTAGAATCACCTGAAATCCATTTCCTTTTTCCTCAGATAAGTAAAACTGATGAGAACATCTATTTCTTACAATATTTATTCATCACTTTGCTTCCAAAGACATTTTAATTCTTTTATTGTGAATTGGGTGCAGATTTGCGGAGATTATCAGTTTGATATTCAATGGTTAAGACATTTTCTAATGACATAGGAAATAAAAATGTGATTGTAGCTTTATAACAAAAGTTCCTACTGAAGTTTCTTCAGCCGTCACTGTGGTTGTTATCAGATCGGTCCCCATTCAGATTGGCCCTATGTAGAACATAATCATACAGTGTCATCCTCACTGTCTTTACTGTATCTGAACATGTTTTTGCAGCCACTGTATGTCAATGCATTTTGTTGAGGATTTCCTCTTTGCCCCTGACCCTCTGTCAAGCATAATGCCCTTCTCCAGGGACTGGATGCTCCTGCTCACACATCCGCAAGTAGGTGAAACAAAGTCTCACCGTCCTCAATTCTAAGAAATATGCTGGCTGTACTTCCTCAAGACACATTTGTTAGACATGCTGGCAAATCATGATATCGTCAATATTCTTTACCAACACCATAATTCAAAGTTACTCGTTACTCTTCACTGTCCCCTCTCTATTTTCCAGCTCTTGCATGCATATAATGCAATTGAAAGTATCACAGCTTGGGTAGGGAACACGGTAGTTCTCAAGTGACATATTTGGTTTTTAGAGGTCATTTATAGTAGACTTATCCCAAGCAATATGGCATATGCTGTCTTTAGTGATGTCTTTCTCGATGCTGATTGTGGATCTAAGTAAAATGAAATCACAAAAGCACCTTTTCTATATTTATAATAATTTGTATTGGTGTAGTTGTGAGACTAGTTTTCTTTCTGTTGAGGTTTAATGCACACTGTAGGCTATAATCTTTAATCTTAATAAATGTCTCAAATAGTTCAAAACTTTCAAATACCAAGGTCAGGTCTTTGCATATTGAAAGTTGCTAAATATTCTTCTTCAATCCTGATCATGCATTCTTCATATTATTCAGCTTCTCAGATTATTTGCTCAGTATACAGATAAAATAAGTATGGTGAAATAATACAACATCGATACACAACTTTACTGATTTTTTTAACCCCACACAACACTTGTTCTGCTTGAATAGCTACATTTTGGTCTATGTACAGTTTATACATGAGCTTATTTCAGTGTTCTGAAATGTCTAGTAAATGAAACACAGTTAAACATCTTATTTTCAACCAAGACCCACTTGACCCCAGCAATGCTAGTTCCTTCTGAATGGTTTGAATTTCTGGCATACTCTTGTTGATGTACTGCTGCAATTGTTTTTGGATTACATTCAGCAAAATTTTACTTGTGTGTGATATTAATGATAGTGTTTGGCAATTTGTACATTCTGTTGGATTACCTTCCTTTGTAGTGGGCACAAATAGGAATCTTTTCCCATAACTTGTCATGGAGCGATCTCTCAAATTTATTTACCTAAACCATTGAGCACTTTCAGCATTCATATGGTCTAATATATTTGAAGTGACAAGTTCAAGAGAAATGGGATTTCATCTATTGTGTGTGTGTGTGTATATATATCTGTATGCCACTGGAGGAATATGACTTCCAGGAAACAAATGCAGGATGATCTCTTCACAGAGATCTTATCACAGAGGTCCCAACTGGAGAAATGTTCTCTGTTCTCTGGAAATCCGAAAACCAATTCTAAAACCATGTACAACCAAGTTATTTAAAGTTGAATGTGGGCAATACTTTTCACCATCGATCAGTAATCCAAGCCACTTCTATGCACTCCCTCTCCCTAGAAAATCTGATCGTTCTCTGTTCCTGTTACAACCCATCTAGCCAAAACTCATCCCTCATTGACCTCTGGCAGTCCTGCAGACTGGAAAGGAACCCTTGTGGGCAAGTTGGTGCATACATCTGCACTACCTAAGTGGTGCTTTTTCAAGATTAAATTATTTTTCAATGCTTTCTTATTTCTTCCTTCATTATCAGCCCTTTACTCACTGGTGCCAAATGATGAGGCATCCCAACCAAACTGCTGGCTTAGTTTTCACTTTTCCATTTCCTTTTGTTTTTCTTTTGCCTCTGTTGCTTCCTCTTCTGTGAAACCTGATTCCAGTGCAGATATGTGCACCTTGCAAGCAGAAATTGGCAAACTTGCAGGTTCTGTCACACCCACACAAACCAGTATTTTTTTATAAATGTTTCCTTTTCCCAGGAGGGCACAGAGGCATCCACATTCAAATTTCCATGGCAATAGAACTCAACATCCACGCAAGCCACAACCCAGGGTTTCTTTTCCTTTCTCCATCTCTTTTCTACACAATTAAATTTCCCCTTCCTTCTTGTCTTTTTCATTCGTCTTCTTACCCTTCTCTCTTTATATTCCCTTCATTTTTCTTGTTATCTATTCTTCTTTAATTCTACTTCCTATAAACACACATCTTCTGCTTTAATTATTTGCTTATATTTTCTCTGTACCATTTACCTGAGTTCTCTCTCTCTTTCTACACCCACCCACTAACCTAACCCCCTACCCACCCAAGAGAAATGTACCTTCATGATGCCCATTAAGTGTTATTACCATCCTCAAAATATATTTTCTCAAATCTTTTAGTTTATTGAAATCTTTTATTTTTGTTGCTATTAGTTTATTTTATTCTTTCTATCTTTCCTCACATTTTGCTTATTCTTCCCCCACCCCCATTTCCCCCTTGTATGCTTCCAGATCCTTTAGACCTCTCCCTACAGCTTGGCACAACCAGGTATTCCTACATGACTCAATAGCCCACACACCACATGATACCTCAGAAAATGAAGTCGACCACAGTATACCTAAACAATCCAGAAAAATAAACATAACCCCGCCCCAAATTAGCCACATCCAATGGAGTACTCTGAAAAAGAGGTTTGTAACTACCAGAAATATAATTCAGAACAGTCGTATTTGGGTGGCTGCAATAGTCGGTGGAATGCTTGTGAAAGCAACATAAATTACCAAAAACCTTGAAACACTACCCCTAAAAGAGTACCAGAAGAAAAATAATAAGTTAATAGAATCAGACAGAAGGGTAAAACACCTGAGTAAAAGAGGATAAGAGAATCATTCAGGTCAAAGACAATTGCTCTTACTCAACAGATGAGAAAAACAAGCATAAAAATAACTAAGAAAAAAAGAAAGGAAAAGTATTTGAGGAAAGCCTGAAAATAATAAGACACACTCTCAGGAGACACTACCTATCAGGATCATGGATCAAAAAGAAAGAAATAAAAATATCTTCTGTGAAAGTAGCATGAGAAATTATGGAAGAAAATTATTTCATCATCACAAAGGTGAAAATAGATATTCAAGAAGACAAGAGAACTTCAAACAGGATAATTTCCAATAGAAAAATATCATGACATAGCATAGCCAAACTTCCTTATTTCAAGAACCAAAGAGATAAACCCCAGGGTAGCTAGGAGGAGAAAAGAATGGTTTTCCTGAAGAGGAAAACTGAGAAGGTTAAGCTCAGTCTTACTTCTCAGCAGAAACTATTCAGGCAAGAAGACAATGAGCGGCATATATAAAAGTCTTTATATGAAGAACACAACATCAGGATTAGAAGAAAGCTTATTAACAAACTGTGATATACAGATGACACAAACTTGCTCATTGAAAGTGAGGAGAACTTGAAACACTTTGGGATAAAGATCACAGATTAGAGCCTCCAGCAGGGATAACAATTTAAAGTCAAGAACACCCAATTCCTCACAACTGGACCAATAGGTAACATTGTGATAAACATAGATAAGATTAAAGTTGTCGAGAATTTTGCCCTGCTTGGATCCCTAATCAATGATCATAATGCAGCAGTCAAGATACCAAGGGACACATTGTATTCAGTAAGTCTGCAGCATAAAACCTCTTCAAAGTGTTGAAAAGCAAAAAAAATTCTACTATGAGGACTGAGGTGCACCTGACCCAAGTCATGGAACATTCAATTGTCTGCTAGGCCTGTGAAAGTTAGACCTTGATTGAGAAATGCCAAAGGAAATTCAATTCATTTGAATCATGGTGATGGTGATTGCTAAAAGAAAAACATCAGTCTTAGAAAGATTACAACCAGAAAAACTTCTTAGAAGCAAGGATGATGAGACTTCATCTCACATACTTTGAACATGTTATCAGGGGAGACCAGTCCTGGATAAAGGCTTGCTTACTACTGTAGAGGGGAAGTGAAAGAGAGGAAGCCCTTCAATGAGATGGATTAATAGTGTCTGCTCAACAATGGGCTTGAATGAAACATTTGCAAGAATGGTCAAGGAAAGAGCCATGTTTTATTCTGCTATACACAGGGTCCCTATGAGTTGGAACTAACTCAATGACATCTAAGAAATAAATTTGTTAGTCTATGTTCCCTTTATCTGAATATGCCACTCTGCTCTGGGTACCTGACATCAAAGTTCCCTTAGGAATTGGCATTAACATATTATATCCCCTGGCCCTGATGTCCTCTTGGTGATTACTTTCCTCCTCCATTGACCCTCTAAAGCCCTAGTGGACCCTCTGCTCTCTTGGTTGACAAGCTTATGTGGGTATTAACCCTATTCATCTAACACTCTATGCAGTTTGGTGCATCTCACATGTTTTGTGAATAATATGTATTCATTACATTCAAATCATTGAGGGAAGTCTGTTCATTTGGTCATTTCCCTTTGGTATTTCAATCGGTCTTTCAACAAATAATTGTTTAGTACCTCCTACCTATTGAATATTGAGGAACAGGACAGATTGTCTAAAACCTTAAAGAACTTCCCTTCAACAGGGTTGGAATGCACCAATGAACAACTTTATACAAGCTCCCAAGAGTCTTTCTTATTCTTTTTATCCTTCCAATAAATAGTCTTAAAGACAATATATTACTAACCTACTGGCTGTAATGATTCTCTTGCAATGAAAGTTAACTATGAGCTGCCAGTAGCACCCGAAGTGAAACTCATGACTCCCCTTCTTTACCTACTCACCTACAGACACACTAAGCTTAGTGAAGAGAAGTAATTATTCTCATGTCACCACAACCTGTGCCCCAAATGAAAGGGCATCTATATATTTTGTTCTACTTAAGAACTAAAGGTCAAATGAATCTGCCTAATCAAGACAGACATTTAACAAAATTCAGTACATTAGAAAAATCAAATAAGTGTGATGTCAGACCTGACTTTGTGACAGCTGTTGCCTTCTTCAATTGTGCTCACAATCCCTTCAAAAATTCAGATGCAATCCAGAGTAATGAAGGTGACCACACAAATCTTCCAAGAGCAAAGATCCTATTACTTCCTCTTGTTTGCATCTTTCATTGTCAATAGGCAATTAATTACCAGATTTCACCTCAGCACTACAAAAAATGTTTCTAATGATTTATTGTATGAATAACTAAGGAGAACAAATATTCGATGACATACTATGCATAATGTGAATTTTAATTGGGATGCAATCTAGATGTTTATTTAGACCATATTCACGTGCAAGAGTTTCTAATGATGGAAAGCTGTGTTGGTGGAACTAATTATGATAAATAACTAATGATGGCTACAAACATTAGGTATTCAGCGAAAGTGATCAATACACTAAAAGCCAAAGATGGATATAATTGCAAATGCTTTCCATGAACATCTGTGGAATTAGGAAAATATTCCTCATCCTGCTCCAGTAAGGAATGACTTCTTCCATGCATTGGTGAAGCTCCCTTAAGACAGAGACATATAACCTCTACCTCCTCAGAAAAAGGATTCTCGCCTTTCCCATAATGGGATTCTAATGTAATATTGAAATATCCCAATTAAGTGCTATATCATTATTTTGATTTAAGAGGTGCTGGGTTTGATAGAAATCAATGAGATAAAAATTAATTTTGCAAATTGTTCACTTAATCTCATACTCATTGTCAGTGAGAAAGCAAAATGGTACAATTTCCATATTATAACAATCTGAATGCAACAGAAATATACTTAAACCCTTGCAAAGTCCATTTAAAAATGGTTCAGACAATTGAAATCTTTGTTGTGCAAAATAATTATGTTTAACAATGAAGCTATTCTTCTGATTCAGCCCACAGCACAAGCACTCTGGTGCATTGCACTGTACAATCTTCTATGGTCAATATGAACTCTCACTTCTGCTTGGTAATTTGAAGGCAAAGTCCAAAATTAAAACTAGTCAAACACAGAAATGGTGGTTACAAGTCTGATAGGAAATGCCTTGGATGCATATTTTTAAATTTATATTTCTTTATTTAAGAATTGTTAAATGTATAAGAACTATTCCAAACACCCTCATAGTTACCACTCAGTTTATAAAACAAAATATCACAGATACAATTGAAGCCATCCAAATGTCTTTTTCTGTTCCTTTTCATTTACTGCCGCATCAGGAGAAAGCACTATTGTAAATTTAGTTTGCTTTTGCCATGCATGTTTTATTTTATCTCCTTGTCTGCATCAACACATATTCATAAATAACTTATAGTATTGTTTTGAATTTTATATTAAACTTATGTTTTGTTCCACAAGCATTTTCTATTCTCTCAATATTTCGGCTTTTGAGATACACACTGATGTGCATAGTTCTAATTGAATCATTTGTGCTGTTGTAGTCATTCTATTGTATATAAAGTCTATAAGTTTATAAGCTTTTATCCATAAATGTATATGAAGGGTTCCTTGATTTATACGTTATATGTGAGCAAGGTTTTGGCATTCATGTGAAAAAGTCTTTCTGGGATATAGGGTATAGATACATGTCTCCAGCCTTACCAAAAATTGTCAAATGATTTTCCAAATCGATTGTACCCACTTACATATTTACTAAAAGTGTTCAACTACTCATCTATAAGTCTGTTATACTCTGGTGATTTCAATGATGCTGTGATCCTGGAAATGAGTATTTCAAATACCAGCAGGGTCACACGCAGATTTCAATGGAGCCTCCATAATAAGAACAGACTAGAAATAAATAGGCTATATACTCTTCTGAAAGATTTGCAATAGAAAATGTTATAAATATCACCTTAACATTGTCTGATATAGTGCCATAAGATGTGCCCTCAAGTTGGAAGGCACTCAAAATACGACTGGGGAAGAGCTGCTTCCTCTAAGTAGAGATGACTCTAAAATAGAGATGACTTTAGTGATGTGGACAGTGGTCCTTCATTTTCTGATGGAACTATGACTTGAAATGAGAAGAATAAGATGCAAACATCCATTAAAACTCAGAACATGGAATGCACAAAATGTGAATTTAGGAAAATTGGAGGTCAAAAAATTCAGTGGAATGCATAAAGGTCTATCTCCTAGGAACTGTTGTCTGTTTTTCTTAGATGCTTCAAGTTGGTTCCCACTTATAGCGACAATATGCACCACAGAAAAACATTGTCCAGTATTCTATCATATCCACAATTGTTATGTTTGATCTCATGATTGTGGCCACTGTGTCAATCATCTTATCAAGGCGTTTCCTCTTCTTCAGTGCCCCTCCACTCTACCAAGTGTGAAACCTTTTTCTAGGGGCTGGTCTGTTCTGATAACATGGTCAAAGTGCATGAGATAATCACTTGCCATTCTTTACTCTTGGAGCATTCTAATTGTGCTTTTTACAAGAAAGATTTGTCTGTGTTTGGGAGGTCATCCATGTTGTTGTGGCTAGATGCCACTGAGTCGAGTCAGTGCTTATCTAATAGGATACATTTCTGTTCTGCACCAGTCAAGCAAATATTTCCAGACCAAGCTGATTGTTGAAGCCACATGGAAATCCTCTTTTTCACTGCCCCTCCACTTTACCAAACATGGTGCCTTCTTGGGAGACTGATATATTTTGAAAATATGTCCAAAGTATGGAACATGAAGTCTTGCCACACTTGATTCTAAATTGACCAGATTTTAAGCGTGACACCATTGACTGGGAGTGAGGGTGGTTCTCTTGACTAAAAATTTGGTCTATATGGAGCAACAAAAATGTTCATAGAATGCAAAAGTAGCATTGTAATATATTATTTAATTTTAAAATGCTGTGGGACATGAGACAAATAGTTAAAAAGCAGGATATCTGATCACCTTACTCTAAGGAGTACTCTAGTCATACTTCCTCCAAGACAGATCTGTTTGTCTGCTTTGCCATGCATGATATGTTTAATACTATTCACTTGCACCACAATTCAAATGCATTGATTCTTCTTCTGCCTTCCTTATTCAATGTCCAACTTTCACATACACATGAGGCAATGGAAAATACCATGGGAGGGGTCAGGTGCACCATAAACCTCAAAGGATCATCTTTATTTTCCAATACTCTAAAGTGCTCTTGTGCAATAGATTTACCTAATACTTAGCACAGTCTTGATTGCTGCTTCCATGAGCATTGATTGTGGAGAGAAGCAAGACAAAAATCCTTGAAAACTTCAACCTTTTCTCCATTTATCATGATATTACCTATCAAACAAATTGTGAGAATTTGGGTCTGCTTTACACTAAGTAGTAATCCACACTGAGGGCTGTGCTCCCTGATCTTTATCAACAAGTGCTTCAGATCCTGTTGTGTCATATGCATGTAACAGGTTGTTAGTAAGTCGTCCTCCAGTTATGCTGTCACATTCCTCATCATATAAGCCAACTTCTCTGAATAATTTTTTAGCATGCAAATTGAACAAGTATAATGAGAGGATACAACTTTGACACACTCATTTCTTGATTTAAAACCATGCAGTATCCTCTTGTTCTGTTCACACAATGACCCCTTGATCCATGTACAAGTTTCTCCTGCACACAACGAAGTGTTCTGGAATCCCTATTCTTCTCAAGATTGTATATTATAGTCCACATATTTAAATGCCTTTGCACAGACAATAAAATGCAAGCAAACATCTTTCTGGTTTTCTCTTCTTTAGATCAAGTACAACAGGAATTCATAGTATTGTCAACGTTCTTCACCAGCACCAGAATTCAAATGCATCAGTTTTTCTTTAGTCTTCTTTATTAAAAATCCAACTTTCATATGCATAGATAATTGAAAATACAATGACCTAGATCATATGCACCTTGTCCTCAAAGTGACATCCTTGCTCTTCAACAATTTAAATCATCTCATGCAGCAGGTTTACCCAATATAATGCATTCTTTGACCTCTTGACTAAAACACAGGAATAAAAGAAATGAGCAAAATTAATACCAGATAAGGTTTTTGAAATAGGATAACCAAGAAAATGGAAAACATGATGAAGTAAAAATGTTGAGGAGAAGACACAACAAAAGGTTATTATGGATGCACAAAGACATGGAATTAGAAAATCAAAAAGGAAGTCCAGGCTCAGCATGTCTCTTTGACAAAACTGAAGAAAAATTTCAAGCCCCAAGTTGCAATACTGAAAGGTGCTGTGGGAAAATATTGATTCATACAGGAAACATCAAAAAAATGGACATATAGGATTGCTATATCAAAAAGAATGTGTAGACATTCAACCATTTCAAGAGGTAGTATATAATTAAGAAACAAGGGGAAACTATGGCTTCAAATATGACAAAATATCAACTGAAATGTTTCCATGACCTGTAATAGCACTGGAAGTACTCGCTAGTTTCTACTATGAAATTTTTAAGACACGCTACCTGGCCAACCCACTGAAATAAATACATATTATTAAATAGTGTCATTAATTCACATGCAAGCAAAATTTCACTGAAGATAAGTTAACAGTGCTTGTAGGAGTACATCAACAGGAAGCCATCAGAAATTAAAGTCAAATTCAGAAGAGGAAATGGCACATGGAATATTGTTGCTGACATTCATGAATCTTGACTGGAAACAGAGGATAACTAAAAATTTGACGTGTGTTTTATTGACTATGAAATGTCATCAGGCTGTCTGTGTCATAAAAAATATGGATATTATTGAAAAGAATGGGAATTTCATATTATTGTGCTCACAATGAAAGTATATATAGAACAAGAGGCAGTCCGTTATACAAAATAAGGAGATGTTGTCAAGAGAGAGCAGTCACTGGAAAATGGCATCATGTTGGGTTAAGTCAGTGATTCTCAATATTCCCCATGTCATGGCCCTTAAATATATTTCCTCATGTTGTGGTGATCCCTACCCATAAAATTATTTTTGTTGCTACTTCGTAGCTGTAATTTTACTACTGGTATGAATTGTGCGACATCTATGAAAGGGTCATTTGACCCCCAATGGGGTCATGACCTACATGATGAGAACCACTGGATTAAGTAGAGGGTGAGTTAAAAGGAAAACTCTTGGCAAGATGGATTGACACAATGTTTGTAATAATTAAACCAAATGCAGGAACAATGCAATGAAGGCACAGGATTAGGTAATATTCTGCTGTATGCAGGGTTACTCTAAGTCCGACGACCAGATGGCATCTAAAACCACCACCAACAACAACAACCAGTAGTGGCATTTCTCTTATATAGTTTTCAAAAGTTATTTTTTCCTTCAAAATTTTATATGATGTTACTTATTGGTTTAGTCTCTATAATAAGATAATAAAAAATACATAGCCAGTCAGCTCTTTTAGCTGAGATCTATCTGAGAATCAAATTGATGTCAAGTTTTAACTTAAGACTTTCAACAACTCAGGAAAAAGTGTTAAAGTAATGACACTCATCTTGGGTAAACTGAATCCCTCCAGTGGTGCTTTCAGTGCCCTTGGATATCTATCTTTGCTAATATTCCATATGATTTCTACCTTCGGAGTACAGTTCTCATATGACCATTGTCTCCTCATCACAGCTTAGCTGTCAATCACCATTTCATTCATTCTCTTAATCATTCAGTATAGGCTTGTTGAGTGCCTATAACTTTGGATGTACTTTGCTTTATGATGTAGTTAAAATAGAGGTAAGGCTAAGTTTAGAAAAGATGAGTGACTGTTATCCCTCATGCTTCATCCTTAATCTGGTCAACAGAATATCTGGCTAATCAAGTCAAGCTTGGTGAGAATAGAGAGTATTTTTATTGTTGTTTTGAACATCTACACAGCAAAACATTCACCAATACAACTATTTCTTCAGAGACAAATAGTACTTTCTCTGAGTTATGAACCCATTATTACCCTTCTTTTCTGAGTTTTCCTCATCGTATTGAAACAAATTGACCACCCTCTAAGGTTCCTATAAAACTTTTCAAGTTGCTGCTACTTTAACTCATATAAATAATCCTTAAAAGCACACAATATTCAAGGCAGACCTTTTTACTATCTAAACTCTTGTTTGCTTTAAGAAGACTTCAGAGGTTGTGTTTGCTTAATTTTAAAAGATTACCTCAGAGCATTAGTTTCAGGCTTCATTAGCCTCCAGAAAGTCTGGAACCCATGAAAATTTATCATTCTAATCCAAATTGCTTCCTTTTGATCAATATTCTTATACAGAATTAAAATGGAGACTAGAAGAACTATTAATTGAGCACCAAGTATAACATGGCGAAAAATGACATGCTTACTTTCATATATAGCACAATTATACAGTACCATGATATCCAATGCTTTGAACTAGTACAACGTGAGTAAGTAAAAAGCATTTACACCTGTAAATGTGATGAGAAATAAGAACGTCATTATTCACATTTATAAATATGAAAACTGACCAGAGCAATAGGCAATATCCATGCCACAAGAGAGTCAATTGAAACACGTAACGACCCTATATGGGAGCTGCCAAAGCTATTACTATTTGTGGAAGACGAGAGTCTCATCATTCTCACGGAGCAGTTGGTGAGTTTGAATCGTCAGACTTGCACTTTGCATTCCCACACCTGGCACACAGTGCCAGCAATCTGCCCACAATCAAATAGTAAGCAGCAGATCTTAGAATTCAAATCCTCATACAACCTTACCACGTATGGCCTCTTAGGTTTGCAAGTAGCTATTTACACATTAAGAACCAAACAGGGAAAATGTCTTTTCCCAATCCTAGTCCACTACAGACAAGCCAGGCAGACAGTATATAGTTTGCCGATGCCATTTTTGCCAAGAAAATATCAAAGAAATCTTTAATTCCTATGAAGGAATTGAGGTTTCATTGCTCATTATAGATGATGCCTTCCTCAGGACAAGGTCATAACACAGAATTCTTGATTCACTGTCCTGTCTAGTCTGTTTTTCCTTTGCCATGAGAGCTAAGGGCAACATTGTTTGCTTCAGGATTCTTCACAAAAAGTTTCCGTAAAATCCACCAATGAAAAATATAGAACTAACTAGTAGTCCATACGCAGCCACTTGCTTTTCAATTCATGTGCCTTCTCTTTTCAATCCATGTGGACTTGGCAGCTCCCCTGAAAACAATGCAAGAAAAAAATAGCACTAGGGAATCAATCCCAGAAGATCAAAAACTAACAACTAGCTCAAATGTTGTCTGCACTAAGAAAAACCTAGGGGCTCAATTCTTAACTTGGATGCCCCATCTACTGAAAAGACTTTCCTCACCACCCATTCTAATCATAGTCTCCTTCTTTTGTATTTCCACAGAACCATGTATTTTCCCTCCTACAACACTGATCCCCTTGTGTTATAATTATCTGTTTACCTGGTTGTACTCCCCATCTAAACTGTGAGGTTCTTGAGAAAACAGACCATATCTGTGGAACTGCAAAACAAAGTTTCTCGTATCAATTGGCCCTCAATGGATGCTTTTTATTTAAGAAAGTTAGGTTTGCAAACCCCATCATCCATTGTTTTCAGGGGAAGATACACAAGAATCTGTATATCAAGAGCAATTATCTGCACAGCATTTATAACATTTAACCAATATCCTATGATGTAAAAAAAAAAAACACTTGTGTAATTGTGGGATTGTTAACTGCAAAGTTGCCAGTTCACACACACACTTGCTGCTAAAGGTGTTACTATTTCCAGGAAATAGTCAAAACCTCAAAAACCCAAAATAGGGGTGATATTGATAAGAAATAACTTGATAGCAGTGGGTCTTTATATCTCAGTGTTAGACTGATAATTAAAGAGTCGGCAGTTCAAATCGACCAGACACGCCTGGAGAGAAAGATGAGGCTGTCTGCATCTACAACATTTTACAGCCTTAAAAATTCTCAGGAGCAATTCTATACTGTTCTATAGGCTTAAAATGAGCAGAATCAGCTCAATTGCTTTGGATTTGGTTTATATTTCAGGCACGGTTCTAAATGTCTTTATAATTATTGACTTGCATAATCTTCACAAAAACCCCAAGTGAGAAATGCTCCATTGACTCCATTAGAAAATGGAAGCATAAATAAATCCACTGACTTGCACATCAATCAAGGAATTTTTGTGAGCTGGTATGTGAACACAAATAATCTGGCTCCAATATCTGTGCTCTTCACTACTTTGGTGGACCATAAAACTACACTGATCTTTCTTAATTTTTGTCTCAAATGCTGATTAATCAATAGCCACCTTCAATTCTTTTCTAAGAACTAGAACACCTGACTAGATTGTGTACTCCTTAAAAGACGTAACCATATTTCATGGATCTGTACCTCTAGATCTAGTTAAGTTTGATTGTTCTGGAAAAGGACTGTCCTAAGCTCTACAAAATTTGCTATGTCATACTAATATTTTAACTTGCATAGATATCTTGATCTCTGACATCAGAAAATATTATGTTTGAGTGCCTGCTCTAATATTTACTAATGATGAGGATTAACTACCTAAACTTTGCAGGTCTTGTTTCTCATATATAAAGAAGTACAAAGGACTATCTATCTCAAAAATTCCCTGAGCCTTAATGAAGAGAAACTGCATAAAACAAGTTTACAAAAGAATTGGGAATCCAAGTCCGTTATCACAGGATTTTGGAAAGTGTGAGAACCAAAAAGACAAAGAAGAAAAACATAATTTTAATTAATTAACTCCCACTTTATTCCATGTACCCTTCCTACACTGGGAAACCAGTTTTAGACTTATCGCTCTACTAAAACTGCTCTTTATAGAACCCACAAAGTAGGAAAATCTGTCTGACAATATCACAATGGACAATGGACAAATTTCTAAAATCTACAGAAAAGTGCAACATTTCATTATGGAAAAGACAAATGACATGATTAAAAAAGTAAAAGTGGTCAAATGACATGAAAAGACATCACCAAAGATGACATACAAATGAACAAGAAACATAAGAAGACAAGCTCATGATCACTAGCCATCCAGAAGATGTAAATCAAAGCAATAGTGACATTCACAGCAAAGTTAGGAAATAACAAATGCCAGAGAGTTTGTGGACAGAATGGGACCCTTATACACTGCTAATGGACCTGTCAACATGTACAACCATTGTGGAAAGAGATATGGGCATACCTTCAACAACTACAAATAGAAATTCCATATGATTCAGTAATCCCTCTACTGGATATATGGTCTAAAGAAGTAAGAGTCATAACATGAACAGAAACATGTACAACTGTTGCAGCCATTCACGATAAAAAGAAGATGAATTCCACCTAAATTCCATCAGTAGGGGAATAGATAAAGTCTGATACATAAGCATGATTGAAAACTACACATTGCAAAAAAAAATGAAGAAACCTCAAAGTACCTCAAAACAAGACCTAGGAAATATTTTGCTAAATAAAATTAGTCAATCGTGAGTACTTGTTTCAGCGGCGCATACACATTTACTAAAATTTGAATGATACAGAGAAATTAGTCAATCCGAAAACACCAATGTTATGAGTTCACTGATATAAAAGCCAAACTTATTCTATCAAGTCAAATTTGACTCATAGAGCCCATTTCAAAGAGAAAAGCAAATAAGATGAAGATTCTAGTAGCAAAGAGAACAGACTTTGGATGTTGTGAGGCAAGAGAAGAGCAGAGGAAGGGGATAAGGCAATAGTCACTACTGTTGATTGGTGTTGGCAAGAGTGAAATGGCGGGTAAGAATCCAAGGGTGGAGGGAGCATGTGTGGGTGAACTATTGGAGGATGTCATGAATCATTTGGGCTATTGAATATGAATCTGATGACCAGAACAGAAATGTAAATCCCCAATTGATTTACAATTAAAAAATGTTCTAGACACTCATTCTCCCTTTCATAAAAGTTACCTATAACTTCTGAAAGGTCAGTTTTAATTTTCTTTTCTCAAGTTTCATCTGATTTACCCTGATTGCTGCATTCTTTTTCATTGTTGACCAACCTTGTGTCTTTTCATTTCTCCTCTCTCGGTTACTCTGAAATTAAACTCTGACCATGCTGACATTGAAACCTAGAGATATATCTCTTTCATTATTCAACTATATTCCTCTGTCCTCCACCTGGCAATGTCCACATTTATAACCACGATTTATATGCTGTTAAACAAAGGAATTTGCAATAAAGAAGTCACTGGTCTTGGAAAAACTTTATCCTGTATTATGTTCTCTAACAGATAATGACAGTGATGTCTCTAAGGTGAACCAGAGACATATATAAACTATAGATATATGAATGAAATTGAAGCTTCTACTTAATTCTGGCCCCAATATAAGAGCAATTATTATTATATGACCCTACTTGATACTCAGCAATATGAAGATATCACTGAAGATAGGGTGCTTTAGCAAAGTATGCCTAAGAAACGAGATGGTGGCAGACTATCAGAAGGAAAAGCGTCTGAGGTCTTAAAGGCATATTTTGAAACATGCAATCATCTAAGTGGGATATCAATGAAGTCCATGTGGAAAAAGCACACCAGTCTTTGTAACCCAAGGATTTTAAGTCATGAAATTCAAATCCAAAGGAGGGAGTGGTATCAGACCTTAAATGGAGAACACATAGTTTCCAGAAGGCTACGGATGACAATGAAAATCCAGAAATCCATTTACGGTGTCCACACATATCAAGCCTCTATTGAATTCCCCCTGACCATAGACCAAGGTTGTGACTTGCCTTGCCACTATGCAGGATGTATTGGAAAATGGATGATTCTAGATTCAGTTGGATTAAAATTTAACATGTTATTTATTTTATCTTCCTTTGGATACATTTTAAATTTGTTCTATTTTTTCATAGTTTCTGATTTCTTTTGACAGATATTTTTTCTGTCTTACTTTATGGTTGTTAGGTGGGTATTTGTTTATATTTTCATGGTTTCTGTATATGAAATCCAGCATAGGCAAATCTAAAAAACCCATAACTGAATTAATGGTTCCTGTTGAGGAGCTTTGGTAGGGTAGTTGTTACACATTGCACTGTGATGCACAAAGTTGGAAGCTTGAAACCACCTACTTCTCCTCGGGAGAAATTCTGGGCTTTCTACTCCCAGAAATGGTTTCATTCCCAGAAACTCATAGGGACAGTTCTACCTTGCCCTACAGGGTCACTATGAGTCAATATTGAATTGGTGGCAGTGAGTTTGCTTTGGGTTTTAGAAGGGTGGTTGGGAAAAATGGGGAACTGACAAAGGTGTATACAAGAGTGAAGAAATTGTTCTAAAACTTACTGTGGTGATGACTGTACAGTTCTTTTTGATGTGATAGTACCATTGAATTGTGTTATATGTGAAATGTATCCCAATAAAACTGTCCTTAAATAGCTAGCATGCAATCTTCAGCTTCATTTCTATTAAAATGATGTTCTCCAACTACCAAACTTTCCTCTGCCTTTCCAACTTTTGCATTCCAATTGCCAGTAATTATCATTGCTTCTTGCCTCCATTTTTCCACACTAAAGAAGTTGAAAAAATTCTTCAGTTTGATCATCATTGATTTCCATGGTTTGTGTTTAAATTTTAATAATAGTTATATAAACTGGTATTCCTTGTAGACTTATTGATATTATCCTATGACAGACAGCATTGTACTTCAAGATGGATTTGGAAATGTTGCTTATTCTGATGACTATGATAGCTTTCCTCTGGAAGCTATCATTCGTACCATAGTAAGTTTTATGATTGTCTATTTCAAAATGATACACCAAAGCACATTTCAGCTCACTAATGTCTATAATAGCAAGGTTTGTACATTGCATTGAATTGTTGATGATTTCTAATTTTCCTACATTCTTGCTTGAGAAATTACACATCGCAATTATTAATGGGTTGTTTTTTCTTCTCAGTTTGAGTAGTAACCCATCAGTAAATGAAGGGCTTGAACTTGTTGCTCTATCGCCTCATGGAAGAAGATTCACTCTATTAGAGCTTTTTTCCAGTCATACTTTGAGTACCTTTGAGCTTATCTTCTTGAGTAACATCAGAGAATGCTGTGGTTTTTAGGAGCCAGCAGGTTGGCTCTGACTCTTATCAATCCTATTTTTTTTTGGGGGGGGGCATCACTGCTCTCGGTGGTGGGAGTAGGAGGCCCAGCCCCACTGCTGGAATTGAACCTCCGCCCCAGTGGGCTGCAGTCCCGCACACAACCACTACGTGACTGGGGCTCAGCCCCAATCCTATTTATTATAAACTGAAGCACATCTGAAGCGTTTGAGATGAAATCCCATTGCCCGTTGTTGCGGCCATTGTGTCAACTCTCTAGTGACCCTCTGCTTTACCAACCATGATGCACTTCTCTATGGAATGTTCTCTCCTGCTATCATCTCCAAAGTGTGTCAGACTTGCTTCTAAGGATTATTCTGGCCGTAATTCTTCCTAGATCAATTTGTGTATTCTTTTCGTAGTCCATTGAACTTTTCAGTGTTCACCAACACTAAAATCCAAATGCATCCATTCTTCTCTAGATTCTAATAGTCATTATCCATCGGAAACTGCTCCCCTGCTATACATAAGGCCTTTGGATGTAGACCCCTTCTTCTTTTCCCCTAGTGCATTCTTAGTCTGTAAGCTTCATTGAAGCCATGGATGACCCAGCCGGTATTTGAAACAACTGTCTCATAGCTTCCAGCAACACACAAACTACCACTGTACCACAAATTGACAGATGATTGGTCTGACTACCATTTACTGGCAACCTATGTCAGACACTATAATACCAGCTTTCTATCCATGCCCATTGAATTCTCACATACATTTTATAGCGTGGTTTACATAGTTATTTCTCACATTAGATGATTAATCAAGGCTTAGAAAAGTAATGTAACTTATCCAAAATTCACAGTTACTTGGAAACAGATCTATAATTTAAATATAGGTTTGATTGATTCTAGAAACCCATGCTATCAGCTTATATGTTACACAGGTATACATTCGGTACTTGATTAATTTGTATAGAATTGAATTGGGTTTGAAGGAAGGACAAATCACAATTGAACTTGAAAAAGTCAGTTTGTCTTCTTAGGTAGCCTGAAAATAGAACTGGTGAAATGGTGGAGAAAGGGTGGGTGCAATTAACACAGGCCTAGACTCTTAATGGGACCCAGTATGACCTGCATGTTGACTTTTGCTGAAGAACCTTCGTTAGTTGAATTCTGAGTTCTAAATTATCATGTGGATACTTGTGAGATTGTTCTGTGTAGGCCTATGGACTTAACCCAGCAATGTTCAGTGTCTACCTAGTTCTAGAATGCACCATACATGCAACCTCAGTCTCCTTTTGAAGACCATGGAACCCCATGCAATCCTTGACTGGGAAGCCAAGTTGCACTCCAGAACTTAGGAGAATGACTTGAAAGGGGCATTTAGCCCATCAGTTTCTATCTCACTGTAGATAAGATGCAAGCCGCCAATATAAAGGGCAGAAGCCATCATTGAGAGAATCTTAGGATTCCACTGACCTAGCTCACCATAGTCAAAAATAAATATATTAATGACTTTTTAAAAAATACAGTGGTCAGGCTGTCATCCTGGGCTTACTATCTTCAACTACTTTTCAAATGTAAAGTGGCACCATTTCAGTGGGCATTAATTATTTTCCTAATAATTGCAGTGATAACTGCAGGTCATTTAAAAAAAACCGATTACCCATGTTCCAATAGCGTTGCTGAATGTTGTGCTTAGAGCAGTCTCCTAAGCAGAGGAGGAAATGAAATAGTCCACTTATAGTAATGGTAGTTTTCAACTCTAACTTACAGTTGTTTGCATGCTACTTTTCTTTTCTGACTCTCTGGCTAACATCCTTCATGGGGGTCTAGTATTTCTATATTATTGATATCACCTGACCTTACATGATAATTCTGCAGTCACATAATGGATAAAATCCAAGTAACTTCTGAAAAATTACAATCCTAGAAATGTTGATGGCCCTTAAAATACCAAAGGAGGAAGGACAGAAATCCATTATCTGTTAAAAGGGCATGTTCTGTCCCACTGGAACAACTGGGAATAAACAATTCAGAAGAAATATTAGGGTGCTGTCATTTAAACGAATACCTTTGGAGTTTTCCATACCTGAACTTGAAACCCTTGGTTTGGCTACAGTCATTGGGAAGTTACTTAATACCTTTTCTCCTAAGCTTCATGTAGGGTGGATCTAGTAGCACCCATCTCATGTTGAAAAATTGATTATCATGTGGACAGTTCACACAGTAATGCACTTATTCAACACATGTTTTGCACACCAAGCATCCCTGAACCCTGGGAATTCAAAGTGCTGAAAGTGAGTAGAAGACATCTCCATATAGTGTGATAAATGTTGTCATGGAGTTTAGTTCAGTAAAATTTACATATCTTCATGCAGGACATGGGGCAAGGATGTTGAAAACTGGGGAAGACTTTTAACAGAGAAAAGGGCATGAGCAAATATTTCTCCTATTTTGCCGTTGCATAGCCTCAACTCTTACTACCACCCAGTGTCTCCTGTGTCTCTGAGAAAGAAAACTGGGTCAGGGAAAACCCATCCCATTTCCGGGAAAATAACTCAAACGTTTTCACCCGTCGATTGGATGGGAAGCTTGCTGCATTATTTTTTAATCATTTCATTGGGAGCTCGTACAGTAGCAAAACATTGACATGGGTTCACTAACAGCATCCAAGATACAATAAACACTACATTTGTTGCTATGTCCATTGAGTCAGTGAAACTTATGTTCAAGAGAACAAAACACTTCCCAGTCCTGCGTCACCTTCACAATTGCTATGTTTGAACCTGTTGTTATAGCCACTATGTCATTCCATTTCTTTGAGGATCTTCCTTCTTTGCACTGCCCCTCTCCTTTTGCAAGCCTAATGTCCTTCTCCAGGGACTTGAGCCTACTAATAACACATCTGAAGTACGTGAAATGAAGTATCTTTACCTCCCCACTCTAAAGAACAATTTGATTATACTTATAACAGATTTGTTCATTCTTCTGACAGTCAAAGATCTAGCCAATAATCTTTGCCATTGCAGTCATTCAAATGGATCTATTCTATTCTAATCTTTCTTATTCATTGTTCAACTTTCACATGTTTACAGGAAAATGAAAATGCCATGTCCTCAAATGGCATCTTTGCCCTGTAGCAATATAAAGGGGTCTAATGCAATATATTTATCCAATGCAAAATAAAAATAAAATAAGGCCAAATGGAGCACATCTTCTTATTGAAAATCAGTTTAAAAGATTTGGTGATGCACAAATATTTGAGCCATTTGGGGAAAGTGCCATGTGGTTTGGAAATGGAAGGGCAATCTCTGATACTCGCTTCTAGAGGAGAGAGCCTTTTAAACTTGTGTGCGTGGATTATAAGTCTGATGAAATATTTACCATGCCCAGCACTCAGGGGACCAGGAGGGCCCCTGGACAGGGCTGTTCAACCCTAGAAAATAATCATGAAACATTTCTAGGGACTCTCTTCTCCAAAGGTAGAAATATCAGTCTGTGTTATATTGAGGTTAGAAAGTTAAAAGTATCATTATCATTATTATCATCACAGCATCACCAGTTGTGTTTCTATTATTAAAACAAAGGTGTCCAAAATCTATAATGCTGATATCATTTTGTAAAATATTCTGCTCTAAAGTTTAATCAGCATAGATTTGGAATACATACTATTATTCAGTGAGATTCATATTTATAAACGTTATTTGTCAAAAATCCATGCAGCTTACAACAAACAGTGAATACTACTGCAACCTGTATACTTTGGTTAATAATGTGCTAATATTGGTTCACGAGACCTAGCGAATATACCATACCAATGCAAGATGTGAAGATGGGGAACTGTGTGTTGAGAGCTGAGGAGGAAGTATAAGGTTATGCTACATATGTTTTGCTCAAATATTATATAATTGCAGATGCATTAAATATTTTAATAGCTATTAATTTATGTTGAAAATAGAAAATTGTTTAAATATAAAATAAGTAAAGCAAAGGAGTCCAGGATTTTTAAATATTCACTTGGGTTCTTCCAAATAACTTGCTTGGATCTGGTATAAAATGATGTCCAGAAGGTATATAATTGGCTTATGGGTCAATATAGAGTGAAGATTATCTTAATCAGAGGTCATTATAAATACTTCTACCCAAAATATGAGCATGTGTCAGGGGTGAGTATTTATCTGACACCACATGAAAAAGGCCTAGATAAGGCTGAACATGGGGGCATAATGGAGAAGCGGTCTCTCTTTACACAAAATCAAATATTCCACCTAAAAATACCATGATGGAAACAAATGCAGAAAATCTTGAAACTCCCTGCTTCAACCCCCCCCCACCCCCATCACCGTCTTGTCCTGTCTACTAAAAACATGACCAAGGCAAACAATTTGACCTTTATACCTATCACAATCTTGGTCTTTCTCCCAAAAAGACCCTTGTTCTAAAGACCATTAGGGGAATGTTTCAGCCTGGCCAGGTTACTCTGGATTTGCACCTTGGCTGTCAGTCCAGGGCAGACTCCTCAGCAGAAGCCTCCTAATTGGCTGTCAGGGAGTCACTTTCATATATAGCCTTTTCCTTAAAACCTTTTCCACTTCAGTAGCACGGCATCTTTATAGCAGCTCCAAACATGTTTTAAGTGTAGGGGTGGGAATGGGAGTAAGGAGGGGTGGAAACCACGTTGAACTGGTGCTTTGACAGTTGTGAAACATCCCTAAAATGTTTTCAGAGAAAACGTGCTTCAGTCATGTTAAGACAGTCAAGACAGTTTGACAAGTTTCTGTTTAATGCTCATCTAGGCTACTGTGCTCAAGACCTGATTAGCTGGTGCCTAGAAAGGATTGACAATAGTGGCAAATTCATGGAGACAGCTCTTTGTAAAAGGAACTTATGGCTGTGTGATACAGTGATTTACCCTAAGCACCCACAAGCTGTTACTCAGGGCACCATAACTTCTTTAGAGTCAAGGAAAGCAAAAGAGTGAAATAAAACATTTAGGGGACATGTAAATGTGCCTGCTCTCAAATGTATTTGCTAGCCTTTGATTATGACTTTACTACTGCTGGGTGGCACCCTGATGATGCAGTGGTGAAGCACTCAGCTCCTAACTGAAAAAGTCCATAGTCCAGAAACACTAGTGACCCAGCACTGCTTCCATAAAGATGTACAGCCTTGGAAACCCTGCGAAGCACTTCTGCTCTGTTGTGTAGAATGGCTAGAGAAATCAGAAGCAACTTGACAGCACAAAATAGCAGTTGCTAGGTAGAATTCAGAGTTGAATTCAAATCTTGCTTGGGCTACCTAAGACCTAGACGACCCCAAGGTGCTCCAGCTCTCAGAGTTTTATATTCTTTTTTTTATTTTCGCTTCAGTGCCACGGTGGGAGTAGGAGGCCCAGCCTTGCTTCTGGAGAGCTGTTGCTGGATTTGAACTGTCAAACCTATGGGCCGCAGTCCCACACACAACCACTGTGCTACCAGGGCTCAGCTGAGTTTTATATTTTTCTCTGTAAGAATGAGGCTATTGATTCTCACCCCACGTCTACTGTCAGTTTATATGTGAAAACACTTAGCATTTTGTTTGGTTCATATTATGAGACAATTCCTCTCTTTGCTTAATTAAATGTTTAAATTGAGGCTTTTTACAATGGCTAGTGTAAGATACACAATAAGGAAAGGCACTCAAGGAAACCAAATCCTGTCCTGGACAATATGCCAGGGTGGTATCCCAGAGCTTAAAACCCTCTCTTCCAGAGTCTTATTGCAGGCACGCTCTCACAAAAAGTCCAACAACTAGAACAGAGTCAGCAGAATAATCCCTCCAACAGAAAAAGAAAAGAAATAATAAAAATTAAGGCAGAGTTGAACCACTGGGAAGACAAAAAAAAAAAAACAATCCAAAAGATTAACGCAGCAAAAAGTTGGTTCTTTGAAAGGATCAATAAAATCAACACGCCACTGGCAAACTTAACCAAAGAAAGAAAAGAACAAACAACAATAGACAGGATGAGGAATGAAATGGGGGAAATCACAACTACCCTAATGAAATTAAAAGGATTATCACAAAGTGCTATGAAATTCTGTACTCCAACAAGTTCAACAATGTGAAGACATGGACAAATACTAGGAGAAACAATCGCTTCCTAGACTGTCCCAGATAGAGGTAAATAAAGTATACAAACCCATAAGAAGAGAAGAGATAGATATGGTTATCAAGAATATACCAACAAAGAAAGCTCCTGGACCAGACAACTTCACTGGGGAATTCTATAAGGCTTTCAGGGAGGAGCTGGCATCAATCGTCCACAAAGTTTTCCAGAGTATAAAAAAGGATGGAAAACTCCCCAACTCATTTTATGAAGCCAGTATAACTTTGATACCCAAACAGGGAAGGGATCCCACAGGAGTAAAGGACTATAGACCAATATCTCTAATGAACAAAGATGCAAAAATCTTCAACAAGATATTGGCCAACAGAATACAAAAATATATGAAAAGCATAATACACCAGGATCAGGTAGGATTCATCCCAGGGATGCAGGAATGGTTTAACATCCATAAATCCATTAATATTATGTCATATTGATAAGATGAAGTATATGAACCCTATGATAATATCTATAGATGCAGAGAAATCATTTGATAATATCTAGTGCCCTTTCCTAATCAAGAGGCTCAGACAGTTAGGAATAGGACAGTTCCTCAAGTTAATACAAGCTATCTATGAGAAGCCAACAGCTAACATAATAGTCAATGGAGAAAAGAATAAATCAATCCCACTGAAGAAAGGGACTAGACAAGGATGCCCCTTATCCCCACTACTATTCAAATATAGCACCGGAGGTCTTAGCAAATAACATAAGACAATGAAAATACATCCAAGGTATCCGAATGGGAGATGAGGAGGTCAAATTATCATTATTCGCTGATGACATGATCCTGTACATCGAAAATCCCAAGAGCTCCACAATCGGAGTACTAACAGTGATAGAGGAATATGGAAGAGTGGCAGGATACAAGATCAACAAACAGAAGTCGATTGGTCTGCTCTACACATCTGACAAGACCATGGAAAAGGAGATCGAGAAGGCAGACCATTCACAATAGCCAAAAATAAATTGAAGTATCTAGGGATATATAAAACAAACAAACAAAAAAAGACCTATACAAGGAAAACTCCAAAACCCTACAACAAGAAACGAAAAGTGACCTCCACAAATGGAGGAATGTCTCATGCTCATGGATTGGGAGACTCAATATAGTAAAGATGTCTATTCTACCTGGACACTTTTAAGTAAAACACTATCCTGATCCAAATACCAACAACCTTCTTCAGAGAACTGGAAAAACTGACTACCAACTTCATATGGAGAGGGAAAAAGTCCAGAATTAGCAGGGATCTCCTCAAGGAAAAGAACATGGTTGGAGGGCTGGCTTTACCTGACTTTCACACTTACTTCAAACCACAGTGGTTAAAACAGTGTGGTACTGGCATAATGACAGATACACAGATAAATGGAAAATAATAGAAAAACCAGAAATAAAACCGTTAGCATATAGACAACTGATTTTTGACAAGGGCCCCAAAAGCATCAAGTGGGAGAGTGATGCCCTATTTAGCAAACGGTGCTGGAGACAAAGGAAATCCACATGTAGAAAAATGAAACGGGATCTCTACCTCACCCCATGCACAAGAACAAACTCAAGGTGGATCATGGACCTGGAAGTAAAACCCCAAACCATCAGGACCACTAGCCAGAGAATCAGGGAAAATCTAAGAACCTTGACCCAGGGAATACAAAGGCTAGCTGCAATAGGATAGGGTATGTATGCATGCAGAGGAACCTTAAATTGACAAATGGTACTTACTAAGAAAAACACACGTGTGCATCAAAGGACTTTACCAAGAGGGTAACCAGGCAACCCGCAGACTGGGAGAGAATTTTTAGCAACAGTATAACAGGCTTATTACAAAAATCTAAAATACCTTCACTTCCTACAAGATGAATACAGATAACCATTCGAAGAAGTGGGAAAAAGAACTGAAAAGAAGTTTCACTAGGGAGGAGGTCCATATGACCAATAAACATATGAGAGAATGCTCCCCCTCACTATCCATCAGAGAAATGCAGATCAAAACAACCATGAGCTATCACCTAACATCCTTAAGGGTAGCCCAGAACAGAAAATCAGAGTGCAACAAATGTTGGAGGGGATGTGGTGAAATAGAGATGCTTCTACATTGCTGGTGGTCATGTAGATATGATGTACAGCCATTATGGAAGCAGTCTGTTGATACTTAATGAAAATGGAAGTTGAGGTACCCTATGATCCAGCTATCCCGCTATTGGATATATACTCAGAAGAGACAAGAAATAAACCACAGCCAGTGGTATGCATGCCAATGGCTGTTGCAGCACAATTCACAATCGCAAAGAGTTGGAAGCAATCTAAATTTCCATCACTAGATGAATGGATCAGCAAACTCTGGCACATACACACAATGGAGTACTATGCCTCACTCAAAAACTCTGACGAGCATATGAAACACATCTCTGCATGGGAAGAACTGGAGGAAATTATGCTAAGTGAAGTCAGTCAATCACAGAAGGATAAGTATTGCATGAGCCCCCCTGAGGTAAGTAGAAACAGTATGGTGGGTATAAAAGAGAAGACTCCTATACCATAACAGTTGGTCCAAGATATAGGGTAATGAGAGGAGGGGGGACCAAACCCAGGGAGGTACATGCTGGGTGCAAGAGAGTAATGGGAGAAGGATGAGGGGATGGAGGGGATAGGGAGATAAGAGGGAGTTCAAAAGTGAAAGGATAACAGAGGGAACGGAGCACTAACCCACCCAGGGAAGGGGGTTATTGATCTTGTCGCCACAGAAACTGGAGTGGGAAAGCAGTTCCTATCACGAAGCACCCAACCATGAGGACAGCGCGGATGCATGGAAGGATGCAAGAAAAGAGAGAGTTACAGAGCTGGACACAACCAGAGTCAGATGGACCCTATCCCTAGAAGTGGGTGTGGCAGAGAACAGGTTGGGAGAGGGGCAAGCATCCCACACCCACAGGGACAAAGACAAGAAGGGAGGAAGAGGAAGAGAGCTTGTCCAGTCCCCACCCCGACACATGATGCTCAGAGGACTACATCCCTCTAGAGATCCAATGCGCCATAGAAAGAACTAGGCAAACAACAGGACAGGGCACACTGGCTCCCTACTGAAGCAGACAGCGACACAGGACACTTTGGGAGTCACATGGTGGGGAAGCATTGAGGACTGACACTCCCCCCCCCCCAAAATGAACTGAATCAATAAGGGAGTATTCCTGGTCAGAGAGTCAGGAGTAAAGAATGACAGGTCTGACGATTCCTGGGGGGCATGAGAGAGGGGAGGAGAAGGGGGAATGGACAAACTTATGGACGAGGGTGGGGGAGCAACAAGTGGTCTGGAATTGATGGAAAGGAGGGTGTGGGAGGCCTGGTCGGGATTAAGCAAGGATAATGAATCTGTGAGGAAACACTGAAATGCCAATGAAGGTGGAACATGATCGTGGGACAGGAGGGAAATGGAAGGAAATAGAGGAAAGAGCTAAAAGCAAAGGGCACTTGCAGAAGTCTAAACATAGGCATGCCCATTCATAAACATACTTCTCTACTATAAGGATCGAATAAACTTAAGAACATATCTATAAGTCAAATACCAGGGTAGCAAGTGGACCTTGGACCCTCACCCAGGTGCCCCCTCAATGCAAGAACACTGTTCTATGAATCTGGTATTCCATGAGGCTCACTGGCCCAAAATGATCACTGAAGTAAAAATGGGTGCATAAGAAAATGTGGTGAAGAAAGCTGATGGTGTCCAGCTATCAAAGGATATATCGTCTGGGGTCTTAAAAGCCTGAAGATAGAAAATAGACCATTTACCTGAGAAGAGACCACACCCACACAGAAGAAGCAAAACCGCCAGCGTGGCCACAAGGTGGTGAAAGGTCTAGGCAACAGACATCCAAATTTGGGGGGAGGGAAACACATATCACTGTGTGCACACATCCCGAAGGCACCCACTAAAGACATGTGGGAACATGAGAAAGAGTGGTGAAGAAAGCTGATGGTACCCAGCTATCAAAAGATACAGCATCTGGGGCCGTAAGGGCTTGGAGCATAAACAAGCAGCCATCTAGCTCAGGTACAACAAAACCCACCATAAAAGAGGCTTACTTGCCTGTGCGATCATGAGGTGCTGAAACAATTAGGTATCAGGCATCAAAGAACAAAAATCAAAATCAATGAACCAATTGATTCCTGATATTGCTGAAGACAAATGGATACAGAGTCAAACAGAGTAGAAGAAACGATGGTGCCCAGCTACCAAATGATTGAATGTCTGGAGTCTCAAAGACTTGAAAATAATCGAGTCGCCATTCAGCGCAGAAACAGGAAAGCCCACATGGAAAAAGCACACCAGGATGTGTGATCAAGAGGGGCCGAAGGGAGCAGATATCGAGGTTCAAAGAACAAGAATCACATCATTACGAATGAGGGGGAGAGCAGGGTGGGGACCTAAGGCCCACTGGTGGGTCATCTCTTTACAGGGGAGTCACGGAGAGGAGACAGACCAGTCAAGGTGCAGCTGGGCATCGATGATGCATACAAGTTTCCTCTAATTCCTGAAGCCTTTCTCCTCGCCCCCCCCCCTACCAACCATCATGGTCCCAGCTCTACCTTACAAATGCAGATGATCTGGAGAATGTACACTAGTAGAGAAGGGAGCTGGAGATATGGAGAAAACAAGATGGATGAGCCCCTTTGGACCAGTGGTAAGATTGGAGCTGCTGGAAGGGTGGAGAGAAGGTGGGGTAGAGAGACGCAACCAACTGCAAGAATATACACATTCCTATTTGAAGAATGGACATCAAAGGAGTGGGTGGGGGGAGAGGTTGGCAGTGTAAGATATAACAAAACAATAATAATTTATAAAGTACTGAGGGTTGGTGGGGAGGTGAGAGCAGGGGAAGAGGGGAAAGAATGGAAAAGCTGATACCAAGGTTCTTTAGGGAAAGGCAGATGTTTGGCGAATGACAACAGCGGACATGTGAAGGTGCTTGGCACAGTATGTTTATTTATGTATTGTGAAAAACGATGTACAAACCCCTAATAAAATGATTTTTAATAAAAAATGAAAAAAACCATGAAAGTAAAAAAAAATCAATTACACAAATTCCCACTAGCAAAAGCTAGGGAATGGACAACAAAGCAAGCTAACACCCAGCCTGTGCATGGACACATGCACACAGAAAGAAATAATAAAGATAAAGCTATTGGTCAATTTCTTCTTATTAATGTGCCCATATTTATCAAATTTTACCTGACAGCTCACTTTCAGGCTGTTTTCTCATGCATGGTCCTGCACATTAGGGTATTTTTATCTTCCCCTAAGCCAGGACATTCTTCAGAAATCCAGTTCTATATTGATAATCTTTTTCACATTTCTTTTATTTGGCTTATCAACTCCTTTAGTTTTATGCTGATGCAGATACTTTGGTTACTCATGTAATTTTGCTTCTTAAATGCTGATGTGCATTTTATTTATGTTGGTTAAAGTTATGTTAATTAATTTTTGTTCTTAATTTAAAAAAACCCTCTCTTCCAACATACCAATGTTGGTTTGCCCAAAGGAATGCAATCTATCACTACATCTGTCATTCATAGGAATTAACTTCTAAGAGATAATATTCTCTTTTGCTGCTTTAGAACATGGATCTCCAAAGAAGAGCTAGATGAGGAAAATCCTTTTTGACTTGGTCTGCATATGCAACACTTTGTCTTCTTACTGGTCTTTCCTCTTTTGCTACACAAGTACCAAGATTGCTCTTGTTTGTGAGATATCTTGGACTTCAAACCAGACTGTGTGAAGAGGTGGGAGTTCAGAGAAGTAGGGCAAAAATTTAATTTAGGAAATTAATTATATTCCTTCTCTCTCTCTCTCTCTCTCTCTCTCTCTCTCTCTCTCTCTCTCTCTCTCTCAAAATCAAGGTGTGACTATATCCCAAGACTGGGCTGTGCACCTCCTTGTGTTTGTCTTCCTTATTGGGGGTTCACACAACTCCTCACATTTTATCCATACATGCATTGTGTCAAGCACATTTGTGGTCATCAACATTTTCGAAACATTCTCTTTCTACTTGAGTCCTTGGTATCAGCTTCTCATTTTTCCCCTTCCTCCCTCATGAGCCCTTGATAATTTATAACATATTATTATTTTTTCATGTCTTACAGTGATCGAGGTCTCCCTTCCCCCACTCTTCTGTTGTCCATCCCCCTGGGAGGGGCTTATAGGTAGATCATTATGATCAGCTTCCCCTTCTTACCCCACTGTAACCTTAACTTCCCAATTTGGTTACTCTCAATATTGTTCCCAAGGGGTTTATCTGTCCTGGATTCCCTATGTTACAAACTCTTCTCTGTACTTATGCTCTGGTTTAGCTGAGTTTGTAAGGTAGAATGGGAGTCATGAAAGTAGGGGCTAGGGATGGAAATTTTAAGGAACTAGCGGAAAGTTGTATGTTTCATCAGTGCTATATTGCACCCTGACTGGCTCATCTTTTTCCCACCACCCTTGTGAAAGGGAATGCCCAATTGCCTGTAGATGGGCTTTGAGTCCTCACTCGGCAATCTCCCTCCATTCACAATGACATGGATTTATTTTTGTCCTGGGTTTTTGATCCCTGATAACTGATCCTATCAACACCTCACTAAACACAAGCTGGTGTGCTTCTTCCATGTGAACTTGGTTGCTTCTCAGCTACATGGCAGCTTGTTTACCTTCAAATTTTAAGACCTCAAATGCTATCTCTTTAGATATATGGACACCATCAGCTTTCTTCACCACCTTTGCTTATGCCCCCACTTTGTCTTCAGCAATTATGTTGGGAAGGTGAGCATTATGGAACATCAGGTTAAGAGAACAAAGTGTTCTTACATTGAAGGAGTACTTGAGTAGAGGCCCAATTCCATCTGCTCAGTTAATGCTACACTTATAAATATATGTCCATAGATCTATTTCCCCATAATCATATGTAAACATATTTGCATTCCTGTATTTAGAACTCTATATGTGTCTTGTGTTTATCTTATGGCAATGCTTACCATCCTGTATTGTTATTCATCTCTCCGTTCCTGTAAGTCAGGAGCTGAGTCTTTTTTTGTCATCAGTCCAGTAACTTACATAATAGCTAAAATATATTACCTATTTATTTAATATTCACTAAGTGAGAGAATAAATGAAAGAAAGAATGAATACTGAAAAAACATTTTAGAAATGTTTTTAGCAAGACCTTCAAGGATTTCATAGTTTCTTCTTCTACCCTCATTCTACCCCAATGAATAAACTCTGATAAAAAGCACCCTTTTCCTCCTCTCTGAGAGGGAAAATTACGTCTGATTGGAATCTCAATGTGACATTTATTTAATAACTGCCTTGTAAATAAATACATATCATTTGCACTGCCATTAACTCAATGCTGACTCACAGTGAGGTTGACTCACAGTGACCCCTTCTCAGTTTCTGAGAGTTGCTGGTCATTTAGAACTGCCAACCACGTGAGTGAGAGCACACCGTGGAACCCCTACATCGTCAGGGGATCTCTACTGTCTATTTATTTAACCTAAAAAACAAACTTGGGAGTAGAAAGTCTCATCTTAGTTCTGCTAGTGGTTTCGAACCACTGACACAGACCAAAGGATAACGACTGCAACCTTAGGTGTGTTATATGCCCTGGAATGAGTGTAGTACTGGTAGTGATAGCACCATGCTTCTTGCAGTCTGACCCACTCTGGAGCTGTTTTATTCACACTCAGTGTCTTCAAACCCAAGAAAAAGCATCAGTGCTGGTAAACAAAGCCTAAGCAGAGCTGTGAAGAGAAGATGCTCTTAGACTTTTTTATTTTCAATATGGAAGCACAGCAAGAAGACCCAGGGAAACAGATGCTCCATCCTTCCCTCTGGGTTATCTTGCTGTTTTCCTGACTGCAATAGACAGGCTTTTATCCGAGAAATATTTTCTAATACAGCCAGCACCTGGCAACATGAAAGCAGGATCACGCACTGTGCTTTTGTTTAGCCCGAGTAAATAATGTAGTGGCCAGTGGATACACGTAGATCAGTAAGAAGAAAGGACTACCCCTTAGAGATTACAAATCACTGCTGGACATTAAGTGGGGGAGGAGGGCCTCAACGTTTTCTCCCAAGGTGACGTGACTATCTCCCATGGGATCTTACTAAACAAAATGGGATGGGAGTAGGCCATCATCAGGTGTCTAACTGATAGGCACTGCTTTAGAACATTTCAAGGAAATTCTAATTATCTTTTGATAAAACTGCTGGAGTAATGCAGAACAGCTCAATGCAATTTTACATGCCCACAATGAAGACGTGAACGGAAAGGAAAGCACATGCATATGTATTCAGAGCCCCCATGCATTATCTCATTTAGTAGCCCCAATCACTTTGTGAGGAAAAAAAACACCTTTATTATCCCTATTTTACAAATGAGAAAGCAATTTTCAGAAAACCAAGAATGGCTAGAATCAAAATAAATTGCAATGTCATTTAATCTCCCTCATTCATTTTACAAATGTGACCAATTAAATTCACAGTTAATATCAAGTCAAGGCCCCAAACCCTAATTCCAGTGTTCTGTCCATTATTTGCGTCCTTTTTCTCCAGCTCAAATCCAATTCCCTCTGCCCCAAATATATCCTTTGATTCTATATTCCCAGTTTATCCCCAATGTCATTTGTAACTTGTGTTCATTTAGCCATTCAATAATATTTACTGAGAATCAGGTACTATTCTAGGCACTGGATCCTAGAATGGATAATCAAATAAATAAGATGCCACTTCTCCTGGTATTTAAAGTCTGTAGCTTAATAAAACGAGAAAAGGAAGGATTCACAAGTAGATAGCTACAAATTATGAATGTGATTAAGGAATATTGCAGAGTTTCTGGGTGTATAACAGGGAGAAAAATCTGGCTTGGATATAATTTTCAGGGAAAATGTAATTGAAGCAGAAATCAATTAGAAAGATAAACAGGATTTGTCAAGCATAATCTAGTATTACCACTTTAGAACCCATGCGTTTGATGGTTCTACTTATTCTATGAAATCTGATATTTACGAGTCTGCATTGCCAAGTCGAACCAGACCTGCAAGCACCATGAACAGCAAAGGTCAATATCCAACACATGCAACCTACCCAGTGCAGTCTGCAGGAATCCCATGTACCCTCAGCCTTTGTATCTCCCCAAGGCTCCACCCTATAGGCATGTTCCACCTGCTTACTCAGAGTTCTATCCCCCAAGCTTTCAGCACCCATGGGCTGCTACAGGCCCCACCACGTCAGAAGCATTTCCTGGCACCTCCCTATATCTGCCCATGGTGCAGTCTATGGCTGTGGGGCCTTTACGTTGCACTCTCCCCATGGCTTACTACCCAGTTGGGCCTTTCTACCCACCTAGTTCGACAGTGCTGGTGAAAGGAGGGTGCGAGGCAGGTACCAGATTCAGAGCTGGGGCCACTGCTGGCAGCGTCCCTCCTTCATCCCCTGGATGCCCTCCCCATGCCGCTGAGCTGGAAGTCATTCAAGAAGTCAATGTTCTTGTAACTCAGCAGAAGGGGAAGTTCTTCATGAGAGGCTCAGTTGGTGGCTACACCATCTGATAAGGCGTCAGGGCCACATCTGTGCCGCAGAAGACATCACATATTGTCAGCACTTCTCACCATGTAACTGCTTTGGTCATATTAACCTGGAGTGGCAGTTTTTTTAGACACATGTTGTTGAGATGTCTTTCTGGTGCCCAAACTTTCAAGCGCTATTCAAACTGACTAATTTTGAGCCAGGGGATCTCTCCATTCATCAAAAGAATGTGGGTGAAAAAGTCCCACAGAGACTCCTTGACTTCCTCCGGAGTCCTACTGTGTTACACTGGTCTTTGCTTTTAGTCATGAAACATCCAAATTAGGTTTGGAGGGAACATTGATCTTCCTAAGCATTAAAGTTGCCAAATTACTCTGATTGGTCTTTAATCTCCACAAGTCTTTGATTTATATTACTTGTTATAAATGAAGCACTTTAGTTGTCTACCTTTTCCTTTCTGGCCCTGGCCCCCAACTCCAGTCGCCTGGCCCTCCCGCCAATCTCCATTAATCAGTGGTGCAGGACCGAGAGCCAGTCAGACTCATTTTCTGCTAAATTGTCATTCACAAAGATCCTCTGAAACCACTCCCTCGGCTCCAAGCAAGAGCCCCATTAACTTCTGCTCTCCATTTTCCTCAGGCAGGACTGCTGGAAAGTATCACGCAGATCATTTATTAAGGGGGCATGGGTCACTTCTCATAGACTGCCCTACATCTGAGAATGGATCCCAAATTTCCTGTGGTGCCAGAAAGCCAGGGAGGTCATGTTTGAACAAAGATTATCATGATGCAAATTGAACTGTGAGCAAGTTGGCTTCGATAGAAGGGGGAAGAGAAGGATGCTCAGTTACTTGGGAGCCAAACTAAGGGGAGTTTTGAGATCCAAAAATCCAGTTCCCATTTACTATCAAGACTATCGAATACAGCCACTCTTGGCTCCCCAAAGTCCCTCAGCTGGGTTGATGGGGTCACATTATGAATGCCTCACTACAAAATGGCTTGCGTCCAGTCTGATTAGGGTGAGGAATATGTCAGTGATCCTTAATTTTTTTTTTATTTTCTGAAATTGGATCTTATCATTTCAGTTCATCAAATTGTTTTAATAATATTTTATTGGGGAGCTTATACAATTCGTATCATGATAAATACATACATCAATTGTATGCAGACCTCGTATGCACATTTGCTGTCATCATCATTCTTGAAACATCCTCCTTCTACTTAGAACCCTCGTATCAGCTACCAATATTTCTCCGTCCTCTCCCCCCTCCCCCATGGACTCCTAATAATTTACAAATTGCCATTATTTTGTCATCGTACACTGTCCAATGTGTCCATCCACCCATTTCCCCATTGTCCGTACCCCAAGGAGGAGGTCATATGTACATCCCTGCAATTGGTCCCCCCTTTTCTACTACACCTTTCCTCCAAGCTCCCAGTATCAGGATCATGACAGGATCATCTGTCCTGAATTCCCCATGTTTCCAGCTCCTGTGTACTTCTCCTGATCTATTTAGATTTGCAAGGTAGAATTGAGATCATTACAGTGGGTGGGAGGAAGCATTTAAGAACTAGGGGGAAGGGCTGAGCCCCGGTGGTGTAGTGGTTGTGCGCGGGACTGCGGCCCACTGGGACGGAGGTTCAATACCAGCAGTGGGGCTGGGCCTCCTACTCCCACCGCCGGAGAGCAGTGATGCCCACAAAAAAAAAAAAAGAACTAGGGGGAAATTGCATATCTCATTGTTGCTACACTGTAACTTGACTGGCTCACTTCCTCCCTGCGATCCCTCTGTAAGGGGATTTCGCTTCATCTATCGATAGGCTTTGTGTCCCCAATCTGTACTTCCCCTCTTTTATAATGATACAATATTTAGTTCTTTGATGTGTGATACCTGATTCTCTTCGACACTTCATGGCCACACAGGCTTGTGTGGTTCTTCCATGTGGGCTGTGTTGCTTCTGAGCTAGATGGCCACTTGTTTACTTTCAAGCCTTTAAGACTTCATATGCTACATCTTTTGATAGCCAGGCACCATCAGCTTACTTCACCACATTTGCTTATGCAGACCTTTTTCTTCAGCTATCATATCAGGAAGGCGAGCATGCATTGTTGTGCTTTTTAGTTCTTTCAAGCCTGATAACCAATTCCTTTGACACTTCATGGTCACACAGGGTGTTATGCTTCTTCCATGTGCACTTTGTTACTTCTGAACTAGATTGCAGCTTGTTTATTTTCAAGTCTTTAAGGCCCCAGACTCAAGGTGGGTTCTATTCATGTGATGTTCAACTGCACCATTGACTGTTAAGAATGTTCAATATTGTATATCTCTCTCTACCCTGTGATGCACTCAACTTATGGATTTTTAATACTAACAGTGTAGCATAAAGACTATTTTGAAGATTTGAATAAAGTGATGAAGCTGCATTAAAAATAACTGAAGTTTACCCGTTAAACTTATTTATATATCAGAATCATTTCATGAATTTTTCTGATGATAATTATAGGCAAATTGGCCAAAGTCAGTCTCAAGGGGTAAAGTTGTTTTTCAAACATTGATCACTGACCTTCATTTAAAGAATTATTGCCCAAAATTTACAAACAGGCATCAGTGGAAGGACAAGACTTGAACAGAGGCACAAAAATACCCTTGAAAACTCTGGACTGAATTCATCAAACACAACTATCTACTGGGATCACTAACAACTTCAGTTCCCTTCCCAATTGTTTATCTCAGTCCTAGTAACTTAAATTTTTATTATCTATACATTCAGGTAAATATTGGCTAACAACATTTTAACAGCACGCAGGTAAACAGTGACAAAATCAAAGTGAAAAAAAACTACGCATTTGGGAGACCAATGCCAAGTGGAGAAAGCACTGGTGATTTGGTGTGTTAGATCACAGCTGAGACCCATAGGAGACACCCTTCACTCAATCCATGAAAGAGAGGTAAGGCAGTCTGCTTCTGGGAAGATTTCTGTTTGGGGAACCCTCTATAGCACTTCTACAATGTCCTTCTGTGTAGATATGAGTGGGAATTGACTTAAAAGTAGTAAGTCTCTCATTCAAAACTGAGTAATTTTCACAATAGTTACGTGGATAAACAACTGAAATTGCCACCCATCAATAAATAAACATGTAAACAAACAAAATGTGACATAGGTCTATGGTGGCATTTGACTCTACCATAAAGATATTTGATGCCCTGTCACACAGCACAATGTGGATAAATGTTGAAAATATTATACTTTGTGATACTTGGTCAGTTGGACTCCCTCTTGACCCATCCTGAATTTGGACTAGGCTCAAATATTTCTTACTTGTTCCATGATAGGAATTTCTTCTCTGGCTTTTTAATATTATTGATGGCCTTTCCTTTCTTATTCTTTATTTTTTATCTTTGTATTATTATTCATTTCTTTCTATTGCATTTTGCTTCTTATAGTTTCTGGTAGATCTCGCAGTTTATAAAGCATAGAAGAAATGGATGCATAGATACAATAACTGATGCAATGGTTTAGGAGGGTGATGGGAATTTGGAAGCAAACAGTGAAAGTGGAAGGAGGAAGGAGAATTAGAACTGATTGTGATGAATGTATATACAATTTTAAAAGCTATATTTAACATTCAAAGTGTATAGCATGTTACTATTATATCAAGAAATCTACTTTTAAAAAAGAAAAGAAAACAGACTTGACCAATGGTTATCATGGGTAAAGGATGAAGAGTTTTCTTAAAGGACATTGAGTCTAGGTTAATGGTAGTGGCATAATTTGGAAAAGGATATCAGTAATGGTTGTACAACACAAAGAGTATAATTAATATCACTGTATTATACATGTAAAAGTTTTTGAATCAGAGAATATTTTGTTGCACATATTTTTGTCACAGTTAAAAATAATTACGCAAATAGCAATGAATAGCAATGAAGTAGAAAATGTTCTAAAATTGTGGAAATGATTGTACAACTCTTCTTTATATAATTGAACTGTTGAAGTTTATGATATATGGATTAAGTGCTAATAAAACTGTTAAAAATGAAAAGGAAGTATCATACTGACCAATGTAAACCAGTCAAGTGAGACAAATAATGTATGATCTCATTACAGGAGAGAAGCAAAGAGAAAGCAAAAATTAGTGATGATTATCAGGGATGAGAGGTAGAAGGAAAGGGTGACTTTTTGCTTAGGGGCATTCGGTCCATGATAATGGTAGTAAAGTGATTTTAAAATTGATATCATGAATGATTGCACAACTTGAAGAATGCAATCAATGTCACTGAATTATATATGTAGAAATTGTTGAATTGGCAAATGTTTTGCTGTGTAGATTTTCACCACTATAAAAAATAAATGAGTTCAATTGACTTGAAACTGATATAAGATCAAGGTCAAAGCTATTCTACTGCATGCAATAAAGAAAAAAGGTCATGTGCAGCAAGTGGTAGAAGGGAAGGATACTTTTGAAAAACATTCACTATAAGAAACAAAAGTTACTTAAAAATTATATCTGCTTTATGCAGACTACAAGTCCAGAAAATTCAATTCTCATGAAATATGCAGATTGATTTGATTAAAAGATAAAACAATTTGAGTACAAAAAGAAATTGGCTGAACCAAAGGAAGTGAACAGTGTGATAACAGATTTTAAAATTATATTATGTCATTTAGCTTGAGCATTTAACAATGAATCTTCTATAAGCACAACTTTATGTTATTCTATAGATTTATACAAAGAAAACCTCCATATAGCCTAAATTATGAAAAATTCTTGAATAGCAATAAAATATACAAATATATGAAAGCCAACCAGTGGGTTAAATATACAAGATTTACAAGCTTTTTTAATCATCTGTGACAAATATAGTGAAACAACCGCTGATATTAGCATTGTCTAAAGAGTAAAGGTTATATTCCACAGAAGTTAAGACCAAATTTTTAAGAGTAGAATCCCTAAGGAAGTTTTTGTACAACCAATTTAGTAAAGAATTCCATTTCATGATAAAATATTGATTAAGTCTTTTTCTAACTTTAGCAAGCCATGTATCCAACCCAGTTGATGCACTCTATTATTTTTTGTATCTGGTTTGTTACTATGAATTAAAATCAACCTGATAGTCATGAATTTTATGATCTTTTCAAATAAATTTTATCTAACAAGTCCTTGTCTTCATAACAAATAATAAGTACTCCAGTTCTTTGCTTTAAAAAATATCTTCAGTCACAGACCTAAAGAAAAATTAGCAAGAGTTCTGAATAGACAGTTAATAGAAAAAATAATGAAAACATCCCGAAAATAGTTGAATTAAACTAAAAGTAATGCAAAGTAAGCCTTCATTGTTATACCACATTTGCCTATCAAATTGGCAAAAATCCCAAAGTATAATAAAACAGGGGAACTGTGGAAATCAGGCACTCTCACATTTTCATTTCTCAATGCAGTTGAAGTTGATACAGCCTCAATAGATAGAGGATTTGGCAAGGTATACCAAATACCAACTGTATGTGTTACTTTGTTGTTACATGACATCAAGTCAGTTTAACTTGCAGAGATGCTCTGCACTACAAAACGGAAACCACCGCCTGATCATGCACCATCTTTTCACAGTTGGTTAGTGTGGAACCCATTGTGGTCATCATTGTATTGCTCTCTTTATAAGAGTCTTCGTCTTTTTTTCTACCCTCTGCTATAGCAAGCATGATGTCTTTTCCCAGGGACTGGTCTCTCCTGGTAACATATCCAAAGTCCGGGAGACAGAGTCGTGCAATACTTGCTTTAAAGAAGCATTCTATCTGTACTTCTTTGAGGACAGATTTGTCCCTCTGGTAGTCTATGGTACTTTCAATATTCTTCATCAGCACCATACTGCAAAAGCATTGATTTATCTTCGATTTTCTTATTCATGTTGACTTTTCACATGCATATAAGGTGAATGAAAATACGATGGTGTGGATCACACAGACTTTCTCTTCAGGGAAACATCCTTGCACTTCAACATCTTAAATAGAGCTTGTGCAGCAGATTTACCCAATTTAATGCTTCATTTGATCTTTTGAGTTCTTCTGTGAAGCTGGGTTAAAACTTCTGATCTTGTGGTTAGCAGCCCAACCTGTAACCCACTACACCTACCACAGGATTCCTATCACAAATATACAATGCCAAAAATGTAGAATGACATATGTTAAAAGCAATTTGGTGCTGCACTATTGTAATATCAAATGACCTGAGACACCTCAAAACTCAAGAGTAAGTTCAGAAATGGATACAGTGGAACATCCACACAATGGAGTGTTTTAAAGCCATAAAAATGAAATGAAGCAGAGTTTCGAATTAAGACAATGAAGAGATTTCTAAAACATAGTAATTTGTGAGACAAGTGGGGTGCGCATGGTGTGTATATTTCATCATGTTTATATAAGAAAATATGAATTGTGGATATCTATATCTATATGGACATCTATATACAGTACCAGGATGTGAGGATGACATTTTAAAGACTTGTGATTGTGAGATGACACAACGTTGCTTGTCGAAAGCAAGCACTTGAAGCAATTGCTGATTATGATCGATTGTAGCTTTCAATATGGATTACAACACAATGTAAAGAAAAAAAAATCCTCCCAATCTGATCTTGTGGTTAGTAGCTAAATAGACCAATAGACCGTATTAGTATAGATGATGACAAATAAAGAAATACTGAAGTGGTCTATTGTTTAATTTTGCTTGGATCTACAATCAATGCTCATGGCAGCAGCAGTCAAGAAATCGAACAAGGTATTGTATTGGTAAATCTGCTGCCCACAACCTCTTCCAAGAGGATGCTGAAGAGTAAGGGTGTCACTTTGATGGATAAGGTGCGCCTAAGAAAAATTATGGTATTTTCATTGTCCCATGCATCTGAAAGTGGAACAATGAATAAGGCAGACTGAAGAAGAGTTTATGCATTTGAATTATGGAACTTGGAAAGAATATTGTAAGTACCATGGACTGACAGACAATAAACAAATGCATCTTGTCAGAAGTGCAGGCAGAATGCTTCTGAGAAATTAGACTGACTAAACTTTACCTTGGTTATTTTGAATGTATTATCAGGAGAGACCAGTTTCTGGAAAAGGACATCAAGCTTGATAAAATCTATCAGAGAAAAAGAGAAAGACCCTCAACAGCGCAGGGCTTCATTTTGTGCACATGGGCTAACGTGGTGTCAAATTGGACGCAACGGCTCCTAACAATAAGGACAGACTGACAGATGGCCCTAGAGGTGCTCTTAGTTAAGGGGCTCCCACCCACTGGCAGCAGTTCCTTGGGGACAAGGTGAGCCTCTTTTCTCTCATAAAGATTTTATAGCTTTGCAAAGCATATATACAACTGCTATGAGTTGCAATTGACTTGTTTCGGGTGAGTTTGCTTTTGTTTGGGGTTATTTGTTTATTTTATACGGTACTTTCAGGTATTTTTAAAAGCAACAATGAAAAAGCAATCCATGCTGTGATCTGATGTAAGCCGCCAATCAGTATTAAAGGAGAATTTCATTGGGAATGTAGCCTGTATCCAATACAAAAACCTCACTTTCTTTCTCTACCCTGCATTCTTCTCTTAGCTTGACCTCTGGTTTTTTGGATGAAATGAAAGTCTGAAGATGTCTCTAGTCTGATATCTGGTCTGAAGATTTAGCATTCACAAGCTCTTGCAATCAAATGATCTAGCAGAAGTCTTCAACCTGTTGCCTGACCCATGGATTTGAGACTTACAAGCCTCACAACTGAGTGCCATTTCCATAATGTGTGTGTATATATATGTTATATATATGTATATATAAAACTAGCTTTGCTCTTCTGGAGAATTGAGACTGAGACAGAAGAGTAAAATAAAAGCTATTTTTAAGCACAGTTATCTATAAGAGGGGAAAGAAAGAAGAAGAAAAAAGAGAGAAGAAAATATGCTAGATTTCTCTCAATATGCAAAATGATTTGTACTTTGGAAAATATATTTCACATCATTTCACAATAAAATTAAATGGAAAACAATCTTTAAAAACAAAAATAAATTAATGAAATGACCTTGATTATATATCGGGTTGTTGGCATAAACACACAAATAACTATTTCAAGGAAACTTAAAACATTCTAATTAGATTATACATCAGTCTTGCCACAATCAGTAAACATTTTCTAAAACTATACTCTAACATTACATTTAACAAAATGAAATTTATAAAGCTATTTAAGGAAGATTTTGTGAATATGTGCTATTTGGATAGGTAGTTCTCTTCAGACCTAACATGACAAAATAAATTATATTTAGAAAATACAGCAGACTTGTAAGCATGCGATTTAAATGTCTACATATCATATCAGACAAAATTAAAAGGCAAATAAGTTATCTATAACATATATGAATAAAATTAATATAGTAACTTAAATATACAAAAAAAAGTTTTGTTACAAAGTCATAGATCCCATTGAATGGAAGTACAAAAATGTGGCCATATCATTTCTTGAACTATCCTTCGTACAGGTGTATACACTTCTAAAGGCAGCATTTCTACCTCGCTCTCCTTTCCCTGAAGAATTCTATACCCTTTGATTTAGGTCGCATCAAAAACAGCAGTTTTACCACCCTCAAGGGACTTCATTCCTGTTCCTTTGCAATGTTCTTTGAGTTTACACAACAAAAAGACGTCTGAAAGGGTAACATCAGGGTTCTGAAATAAATGGGATAAGGTTTCTCAATGAAATCCTTGTCAGACAGCTTTTACTAATCTTGAACAGATAAATTGTTAAGAAGGAAAAAATATCTCAAGGCTATATTTCTTGCCTTTTTCTCTACAATGCAATTTGCAGTCTTCTTCAACGTTCTTCCTAATAAGCTCCCATGATTCTCTTGTCCTTTGATAAAATCTATCAAGAGTTCGCCTTTTGGAGTTCCAAGAAACAGCTGCAATACGTTTTGAACTGATCTGTCTGCCTTGAATTTAAATGACACAGCACTTCCCCTCAGAAGCCCCTGTTTTTATTGGACCTTACTCTCTGTGTCATATTGGAAAATACAAGACCCATTCTGGAAATTATTTGTCCCATAATCTCATGCTTATCTTGCATCTTGACAATCTTGGAGTGCCAAGGTCCCGCTCAATGCTTTTTGGACCCATCTAGCTACAAGTGTGCTGCTCACTTAGGAGTGAAGATGCCAAGGCACGTGCGACCCCACATTGAGTAGCTCGTGCACTAATTTTAATCCCATGGTAGACTTCATTTGTTTAGGTTGGTGGTCTTCCCTCTCTTGGTTTCTCTTGAAGGCTTTCTCAACTTTAAAATATTGGAGTCATCTGAAATCTGTTGTTTTATGTGGGTCAATAGTCCTGCAAACTCGTTGTAAAACGTCCTCGATTTGAAGGTACCCACATGAGTTTTGTTTAAAATGTGACATTATCCCTGACCTCCAAATCATTTTTCCATGGCTGGCTTTGCATATCATTTGAGGTGTCTCTGACAAAATACAGGCAGCTGCAATCGTGCCTTTTATGACCAGACAACTGATACCATAGATGGTGGTTTCCCTGCGGACCTCCCCCCCCCTCCCGTTCTATGCTTCTTAAACATTGCTTCTAAGCATTACATTGCCACAGTCCTTCCAACAGTTATTTTAAGCTACTGATTTCCATGTACTCCCTCTATATGTAAAATACCAAGAGTGACTTCTGTATTTCTAAATAGGTGCTGGATCCTACAAAATTTAGTATCAAGGAGAGGTGACACATGCTTACTAAGGGATGCTGAAGATGCTACAATACCCTGAAAGGTATTTTACATTTCAATGTTGACTAACATTCAGCTATTTTTCTTTAGGCTCTTTCTGAGCAGTACTCTGATTAAGATATACCAGCTCTACACTAACACCTTCCGAGAAAAAAAATTCCAGCAGTAATTACCCAATGAACTTATAAAAATAAATATTCACCTAGCAGAGATACACTTAGAGATGCAGAATTGGAGTGTCATGAAGACACTATCCTAGGAAAAACAGGTCTTGGTCCATTGAGAGTTTTAGCTAACAGATTTGACTTGTTTCATATAATAATTATCATTGTTATTATTATTTATAAATTGCTCGATTAAAATAGAATGGAAGTGAATATCAGATTAAGCTGAATTCAAACTAAGTCTAGTTGAAAGCCGAAAATAAAGGGCCAAAAGGGAACAGCAGTGAGAGGTGGTAATAATAATAATATCTTGGATTTATATAGTTCTCATCCTCCCACAAGCACACTGTGAATGTGAGCAGCATAAAAGTATATAAGTAGATGAGGAAATGAATGCAGTTTGGGTTTCTCAAGTCTGAATTTTAAAAACCCTGGCAGAAGAGACTGGAAAATGAAGACTCAAGATATTAAAACCAATTTGAAAAGCTCCTGCTGGTATCATATTTCCAAAATTTGCTTGCCACTCTAATAACAAGGGCAGCATTCTTAAACTAAAAGCAAGACCTATAAGGAAAAGATAAAGGTATTGAAAAAAAGTGAACAAATAAGAGAAGACAATTGTCCCTCCTATATAATAATCATAATGCTGCATTATCCATGAAGCTTTCCCATATTTCTTTCACTGTGAGGGATCTCTCCACTCCAGAAATGATTTTGCAAAGGTGTCATGATGGCACAATCTTAGCATATACTACTTCATTTTGGAATTATCTATGTGCATGCCAATTTCAGCAGATGACTAGTTCCCAAATTTAGTGTTCTCTAAAGTCACTTGAGGAATGCATACTTTTTAATAAATATGTTTGGCATTGTGGGATAGGTCATATATGCCTAGATTCAGTTCTTGCAGAGTAAAGGCCTTGTTTGACGTTATATAGATCTGAAGTTTTATGAAGCATTTTCTATAATGATAGGCACATAGTAAGGAATCTTAATGGCACAGGGGTTAAGAACTTGATTGCTAATGGAATCGCAGTACTTCCAAATCACAAGCTGCTTTACAAAAAAAGGTTGTGACCACTTGTTTCCGTAAATATTATCACCTTGCAAACTCAGTGGGCAGTTCTATTTTGTCTTATAGGGGCACTATGAGTCAGAATCAACTTGATGACAATTTGTTTTTGTTTGCATTTGACTCAAGAAATATTTGTGAAAATGATGAGTAAACATATAACAACTAAATGTGCCAGGTCATTTAATTAAAGAATAAAAGAAACAATACAGTGCTATGGAGCTTAGAAATGAGATTTTTTGGCTTTAAAAACGATTTCAAGAGTTTAATACAAGATTTTCAAAATAATTTATGTCTAATGGAAAGTACGATATGGAAAAAGAACCATTCAATTAATCAGAAGAAAAGATGAAGCTCTGTCACAAACTGCTAGCCTGGTTCTGATGATAAGAGCATACTTTTTTAGCGAGAAAAACCACTAATGCTGACAATCCATAATATAACAAGGAAGCTATGTATAAGAAATATACAAGTACCATGTCAGTACAAACCTGAATCCATAAAATAAATAAATTTAAATACAAATCTATTTGCTTTTATAAAATGGTTAAATTTCTTTTACGGTGGCACAACTCAGTAAATGGAAAACTGTACAACATTCTTAATTCATGATGTGAAAAGTAAATATGGAACAATTGGTGACTATATAAACAATGAACTTTATTAAAGAAGTCACCATTCTACACTATAAATTTTAAAGAAATGTACATGACAATACATAATATAGAAACCAAATTTAATTTAACTAATTTTAGGTTGAACGACATATTTATACTTGCCATGACCCCAAATCCTGTAGTTTGGATGGCACCAGAGCATTCTGGTTTGCAGATCACTGTGATTCTTGTTCCCAGGTATCTAAGTCAAATGAGAATGGACAGAATACCCCTTTCCAGCACTGTAAATTTTCACCCATTTTTGTATGGCCTTTGAACTAAACATGTTTTTTTATTTATAAATGGTTGAAAAGAAATCAAGAGAATATTTGTGAAATATGAAAATTAGATGGAATTCAAATTCCAGTGTCATAATTAAAGTTTTATTGGTGCACGGCCATGTTCATTCATGTTTGTATCAATAATGCATGCTTTTGAACTACAATGGCAGCATTGTGTAGCTAAAGGTTATGACCCCTTTATGACCCTCAAAGTCTAGAATATTTACTAGTTAGCCTTTTACAGACAAAATTTGATGACCAATGTTAAGCTTACTGTACACTTAGCAATGGTTTTCCCACATACAGACATGTGGGTTCCTTTGGTTTATTCACGAGTGCATTGATTGATAACAGGCCCTGTGCCATCTTGCTTACCCCCACCATGAGTCTCGCATGACTTGCGAAGAAGTCTTCAGTTCAGAATGTGTCAATTTCCAGTGTAAGTCTAATGACAATAGGGTATGTGTGTTAGTCCAGGTAGAGCAGAGGGTCAAACCCAAGATGATTCACATGTGCATAAAAAAGAGTTTTATATAAATAGCAATTGTACATTAAGAAAATATTTCAAATCAGTCCAGATCAAGTTCCTAAATTCAAAATTACTTCAGATGTCTGAGGCCAATCTATAAAGGCCTCTTCAGACTCACAAAATATATGCAATGATGCTGAAAGTAGGAAGATCACAGGTCAGTGGGTGGGAAGTCTTGTAGATCCAAGGGCAGCGTTGTACATATCTCAGAGCAAACAGTGGTCTCCACGTGGCTGCTCTAGTTCCCAGGACTCTGACTACAGCTCCAAGTGGCTTCTTCTCAAGAATGTCTCCCAGGGAGTCAATTTGTCTCCTCCTTCCAGACAGCTATTCATATTCTTTAGAGGCTCTAAATGAGAGATGAACTCATCATGCTGCAACCTGATTAGCAGAATTACTGTCAATCCAGAGCCACTATCCAGTAATTCCACTCAAATTTAATTGTGTCCTTTTCTCTAATGAACAGTCACTCTTGTAAAAGACCATAGATTCCGTTGGGGAAAGCTGGGAGAACAATAACTACATTTTTGGTGGGGTCCTTCCTCAAAGAGATTCCTGCAACTTTCCACCCGTTTCAAGGTGTGGCATATAAAGTGGCTTCATTCAAGGTGTTGTGGCATATAAAGTGGCTTCATTCAAGGTGTTGTGGTATATAAAGTGGCTCAAATCTGGTAATTTATTGAGGGTTCATGACTCTCTATTTTGACCATTTAAGTTAGACTCTCATTTACCTGATCTTGAATTATTCTGTGTATGCAGATCAAGTAAAATTTAGTAGGCTTCACATCTATTTCACTCCCAGAGACACTCTGCCTACATAGCCAGTATCATAAATCCATACAAGTCAGACATTTTTGATTACTACCTTGATTCTTTTGCCCAATATGGTAAACACTCACACCTCATCTTCTTCCACCATGGGGGTGTTGATCAGTCCTATTGTAGGTAGATGTCTTGATTCAATTAGGGCAGTTTCCCACTACCAAATATGACTTTCATAAGATAGCATAAAATCACAAGAGTATTAAAAATGTTGGGGCTCCATTCAGTTTTGTTCCTCACTGCTGTGGTAAAATGTGTCTCCCTGAGGCATTCCGTATGTGATTTAGTGGCTCTGTCTTCATAAATCTGTTCTAATATACCAAATTTCTTAAGCCATAGAATATTTTCTTCCACAGTATAGTATGGTAGGTAAGGTACTTCAACTGGACTCATTGTAGACCATTGTGCAATCTATACTTTAGTAAACCAACTAATTTAACTCCCCTAACCTCTCAAGCTAAACATTAAGTGAGGAATCTATGCTTCATGGGCTCATCAACAAATTGAGACATCCACTTCTTTTCCTTGTAACATTACCTCCTATTGTAATAATCATCCTGATATAAATTTTCTAGGATTCTGTTTGTATAAATTAGAAAACTCTAGCAGCTTCTCGGGGATATAGTGCATTTTTTCCTGGGTTCCCTTTGGCCCTGCATCTTCTGAGGCTTGCTGGGATTTAAGTCTAGCCAAAAGTCTAAAAACAATAATGAGTGATGAAGGCATTTCCTGGGAATTCTCAGAAGGATTTCCAAGGCCTTCTGACTCAGGAGATGCTCTATACAAAGTGCCAGGTGCCATATCAATGTGAGGGATGATCTCTTCAAAGGTGAGTGGGTAGGTTTAATTGTTTTATAGGTAACAGTTCAGGTGGCCAGTGATGCTGTTGTTTGAGGTGATTCGATGGCCTGATTATCTGTTCATAAGTATCCATCCCATGTTTCAGCGACATTTCTTCCCAATCAATGATCTCATTTTAACACCAGGCACTATTGGAGGTTGGGAATAAAGTAAACAGTATAATTTTGTCATTCTTATTATGGGATTCTGTATTTGGTTTTTGGCAAGATCAGCTCTGGCATGTATGCGTGTGTATGTGTGTGTGTGTGTGTGTAGAGATATATATCAAGAAAATACCTCATACAATTGTAGATGCAGACTAGTCTGAGTCCATGCAGGTTTCAAATCTGTGAGCCAGATATTTAGCTTTCAGTTTCTCCTGAATGAAGTAGTTTCAGGGCCTGAGGAATTCAAGATAGGCAGAGAAAACCATAGGCAGGTGGCTGCAAAGGAAGTCTTGTGACTAGAGAGGCAAATGAATCAAACAGCCCAATTTGTTGATTTAAACCCCTATCATTAAAAAGAAATTTGTGAATCAGGTGAACAATGTATGAGCTGAAACATAAGATGCATGAACTGCTAGATGTAAAACTGATTATCTACCAAAATTCTGGAAAGGAAATCAATAGACTGAACTGAGAGAACCCATAAGGAATTGCAAACTGTTTTCTGGATGGTTAGCATAGGTTTACAGTGATTTCAGGGATTGTCTCTGAGTGCTTCATAAATTGAAGTGGCGGGGAAACAGGGGGTTCCTAACTTCTTCTGGGACTCAAAATTTTAATTATGGTGGTTAAAGATCTTCTAGAATGTCCTTTGTTCTTCTCTATGATTACTACCAACACTAATAGCAAAATAACTATAAAATACTAAAAGATAAACACAAAGGTAGGCTGCCTCCTAAATCCTCCTTATGCTATGGGTGACAGCTTGAAGAAGGATGGTGGTGTTTTTATTGTCAAAAAGAGTATTTCAAGATATATCATGAAGTCTAGTGCTTCCTATGATTAAGTAATATCTATACACCTACAAGGAAAACCAGTAAATTCTATGATTTGAATTTAAGCACCAAAAACTAACATGATGAAAAAATTCTACCAATTTATTCAATTTCAAATTTATCAACTATGTAATCAAAGTGAATTGATAATTACTGGTGATTAGAATGTGAAAGTTGGAAACCAAAGAGAAGGGTCTTTGCTGCAGGAAACAATATCAAGAATGCTGGAGAGTGAATGATAGCGTTTTGAAGACCAATGACTTCTTCATTGAAAATACCTTTTGTCAACTACATAAATTATGACTATACACATGGAATAAACTCAACTATATTTGTAGGAAAAGGCCATGGAGAATGTTAATATCATCAGCCAAAACAAGACCAGGGCTGACTATGGAACAGATCATCAATTGCTTATATTCAAGGGCAGAATCTAGCTGAAGAAAATGAAACAAGTTCAAAAGAGTCAAAATAGTACATTTTGAGTACATCCCATCTCAGTCGGGAGACCAACAGAGTTGACACACTGAATACTCATGAGTGAAGACCAAAGGATTTGTGAAATGACATCCAGAGCATCATAAATTTAGAAAGTAAAATGCCTTTTTATAAAGAAAAAGACCAAAATAGATGTCATAAAATACTGTGAAACTTGATCTTGAACATAGACAAGCTAAAACAACTGAAATAAATGCTGAAAAAAGGTAAATAGAAAGTCTCAAAGGGCAGCTCAGGAAGCCAAAGTAAACATCGTAGTGAAAGATGTAAATACCTAGAAACAGAGAGGAAGAACTTGCTCAGTATTTTTCAAGCTGAAAGAACTGAAAATAAATCAGGTAATACTGAACTATTTATGGGAAAAGATCCTAAGCAGTTGGGAAATACAGTCTTCTATACTTAAAATATGTATTGAGAAATTACTATTTGTAGACACCTATTATTATTGGGAAAGAAAATAGATACTCCTAAAACAGAAACATTATTTTAAAAAATATTAATTATTGAAAATAATGTCAAACCAAATTTGCACCTGTTGATTCCAAATCATAGTGACCTAACATGACAGAATAGAACTATCCAATACTCTACTGTTTAGAGACACTAGCTGTCACATCGGCTGGGGTTGAAACACCAAGTTGAGTTGGTGTTTCAACCCAACCTTCACCACTGTGCTGTCAGGGTTCCTTGTATACAATGTAGCACTTAAGAAACAGGGTGACAGATACAGAAGGTATGTTCTGAGCATTTAAACTTAGTTAGGAAAAGCTTTTAAAAGGAGGAATTTTCTGATATTTTTCTTGAAAATGATAATAGAAAAAATTAATGTCTTGTGGCTAAACAAATATACAACACTTAAATTACTGCCAAATAACCAAACACTGACTTTTCTGTCTGCAATATTTATTTGAAGAAGACTAAATATAGGCTGCCTTACCAAATGAATAGTAATTTATCTACATTTTGGATTTTGGATTATGAGTAAGTGAAACCCATGGTTTCATTAAGTTACAGGCAGTGCTCAAGCAAGCACAGTTGTGTGTATACTCATCTATTCTTCTTGTTCTGGTTTTTTACAAGCCAACACCTTTGGTATGTAAATTCCGTTTAATGACACTTGCCAGACAATGAATTATTGGACGTTACACAGAATGTGTAGACATTTTTTAATTATAAAAGCTTGAAATCCTGTCATTCTGTCAACAACCACAGTTACAATATGTCCCAATTTTTTCAAGCCAGAAGCTATAGATCTGCCTCAATTTAATGCATGATCAACAGGTTTTCACAGTTAACAGATAAACAAACAGGAGCACATACTGTAAGTGCCTAACACTATCCCAGCAGTATTATGAGATTTTAACAGACTCAATTTACTGCACACTGAAATTGAGAAAATACTAATAAATAAAATATTTTATTTTATCCGAGTAAGAGATTAAGAGAAGTGGGCTAACTAGCCTCCTGTCTTAATGAACTTTAAACAAGTATTTAAAATTAATTAGAAAAGAAAAGAATAATACTTATATTTCATATTATTCTTCATTCTCTCCAATTCTTTTGCCCTTCCACACATATCCCACCCCAAACTAACTAGTGTAGTAAAGTATTGAAGAAGATAGGATTTGGAGTCCTATAGACCTCTGTTCAAACCCCATATCTGCAACTTTGTAACAGCATGCACATAGGCAATATACTTAAACATTTTTCATTGTAGTCTACTCAACAGATGGAAACATTAAAATCTATTTAATGAGTGTGCTAAGTAAATCAATATATGTAGATGCATACCAACTCATAGTGACCTTATGTACAATAGAAAGAAAAACTAGCTAAGCTCTAGTGGCGCATTGGTTGTGTGCAGGACTGTGGCCCACAGGGTTGGTGGTTCAAATCCAGCAGCAGCTCTCCAGGAGCAAGGGTGGGTTTCCTACTCCTACCAGGGCAGTGATGCAGGGAAAAAAAGAAAAAGAAAGAAAAAACACATAATCCTGCACTGACCTTAAATGATCCTTATTGCTATAACCATCGCTTTCAGATTCTTTCTTTTTTTCACTGACCTCCACTTTTCCAAGTCCTTCTGTCCCTCCTGATAATGTGCCCAAAGTATGTGCAATGAATTCTTGCCATTCTAACTTCTAGGAACATACTGGTTGTTTGTTCTTCTGGCAGTTCGTGATATATAAAGTGATTGAAAATACTGTACTTTGGGTCAGAAAGATCTTAGTCATCACAGTTATATGTTTGCTTTTAATACTTGAAGGAATTTAATTTTTTTTTGCTCAGTGAAATTCCTCATTTGTTATCCTGACTGTTGCTTCTATGGATTGGTCCAAGTAAAATGAAATCCATGACTTAAATAATTTCACATTTATTGTGATGTTTGTGCAATTGAGAGGAACTTCCTTTCTAAATGTTGAGATGTAATCCATATAAAAAGTCTGTCATGTTTTTATCTACCTTACTATTTCAAGACTTTTTTGTTTTCAGCATGTAAGTTTGTGTCATCTGCATATCACAGGTGGTTAAGGAATCTTCCTCCAACCACGATGCTATTTCCTTCTTCCTATCATTCAAATTCTCAGAGTATTTTCTCAGTATACAGATAAAATATGTATGGTGAAACAATAAATACCTCCCTGACACATACCCTTCTGAGTGTTAAACCACATAATGTCCCCTTGTTCTGTACAGGTTCTGCATAAGCACAATTCAGTGTTCTAGATTTCCCATTCTTTTCAATGTTATCCATAATTTGTTTATGTTACACACAGCTGGATTCCTTTTCCTTATCCATAAAGCACAGGTAAAAACTTCCATTATCCTGTGCTTTCATTCAAGATTCACCTACTGTCAGCTATGATTTCTTTTATTCCACATCCTCTTCTAAATATTTCTTGAAATCTGGCAGTTTTATGGTCTTTGTTCTGACCGATGTGACTATTTTTAAATTACCTCATGCAAAATTTTACTTGTGCATGTATTAATATTGTTTGACAATTTCCACATTCTGTCAGATCACCTAAGAATATTCTCTCCTAAACTCACTGCCCCCGAGTAGCTTCCAATTCTTAGTGACCTTGCAGAAGAGATTAGAACTTCCCCCACAGAATTTCTAAGGATTCTTTCTCCTGTATATTGGTGGGTGAATTCTAACAGACGACATTTAGTGTAGCCATTCTAGCTTTACCACATGATTGGTGACTAGATTGAATAAACATAACTGAATAGAAATATTGTAATTTAGAAAGAATAATCAGATGTAAGGCTATGCTTTAGAGCATATGTGTCAACAACTGGTGCAAACACTGAGATTCAAGTAGGAAATAAAACAGACTTGGATAAAACCACAAACTATAGGGCTTCCCAATATATTTAATAATATATGACTGTAATATGACCATTCCAAGAGCTTCTGTTTTTCACTTTCCTTGTGGATCATGAGCATTTATAAAGTGAATTAATCCCTCTTTGTGTACCCAGAACAAACTGGCAGGAACATCTTCATTTGACCCCCATTCACAGTCCCCATATTTGGCGTACAGTATCTTTGTTTATTTTCAGCTGAACATTTTCCTGGAGTAATGGATTGGATGACCAGGATTGAGTTTTTAAATATAATTTTATATAACATAGAAGTCATCATTTAACTCATAAATTATGTACAATTCAGCAGATTTTAGAATACTCACAATGTTGTGTAACCATCAGCACTATCTAATTTCTAATCTTCTCATTACTCCTGTAAGAGCCACACTTCTTTCTTCCTTCCCCTCAAGCCCTAACTGCAATTGACCTCTTTCCTGTTTATGAGTTACCTTTTCTGGACAAAGGAAGCATTATGAAAAGCCTTTTTGTGTATGCCTTCTTTTGCATGTTTTAGGATGAAAAAATATTATAGCATGTATCAGAATTCCATATTTTTATGTGCAAGTAGTCCATTGCACAGATATTTCATATTTCAATCATTGCTTCATCAGTGTATGAACATTTGAGTTGTTTCCAATTTTGAGCTATTATGAATATTGCTATGTACATTTTAGCATAAATTTTTGAAGGTGTGTATTTTCAGTTCTCTTAGATGTATACTTAAGAGTGGCATTATTAGGTTATATAGTAATTCTTCACCCCTCGTTTGCTAGTTTGTCCTACTTAGGTTCCTTATGCATTTCTGTGATGCAGGAAACTGTGCCATTGATATTTCAAATAGCAACAGGTGACCCATGGTGAATAGGTTTCAGTGAAACTTCCACATTGTGACAAACCAGGATGATCAACTCCAGGAAAAGATGGCCAGTAAATATGTTATTGATAGAAAGATTGTGGAGATGGCACAGGAACAAGTTATGTTTTGTTCTGTTATATATACACTTGTATGAGTTGGTAGTAAATAGAATTACCCAATGAAACCATCTGCTTTGGGGTTTTTCTTGATTAGCAGCTTCTTATTGACCTGCTTTATTTCTACATTTGTTATGAATCTGTTGAGATTCTCAACATGTCTTCATTAATTTTAGTGGATGATGTATTTCTAGGTATTTGAACTATGGTGGTGGTATAGCTGGAAAACCCAGCAGTACCTAACAAAAGCTAACTTGTGTTTGACAGTTTTAGGATACAACAAACTATTTTACACAATGAATTGGTCATTTTAAATTCTTGCCTGAAATGTAAAAAGGTTCCAATTTCTTCATATTATACAACAATGTTCCTTATTTTTTGCATCACAGAACAGTGAAAGAGCACTCATCCCTAACTCTTCACAACCCTGCTACAAGCAGAAAGGTAAAAAATGTCTATGCTTCCACATGCAAAACTGTACTTCTACCAAATATTTTGAGAAGAGATGACACCAGTACTACCTAAACTATTCCAGAACATAGAGAAATACAGCAAATTCATTCCGGCAAGCCAGGAAATCACTGATCCCCAAACAACCACCCCCCCAAAAAATGCACAAAGATAAACCAATGTCCCTCATGAACACAGAAGCTAATGTCCTCAACAAAATTATGGTCAATAGAATCTAACATCATATCAAAAAACAACAATGAAACATTACCAAGAGTGATTCATTCCAGGGATGCAGGGATGGTTCGACATTCAAAAAAATAATATAACCCACTAAATATACCACATAAAGAATATAAACAACACTATCATAAAATTAGATGCAGATAAGTTATTTGACTAATTCCAACACTCAGTTGTTACAAAATACTCAACAAAATAGAAAGAGAAGGGGAATTCCTCAACTTAATAAAAGTCATATACAAAAAAAATCCATCCACATCATGTTCAATATGGGAACACTAGAAACATTTCCCCTGAAAGCTGGGACCAGCCAAGAGACTGAAACCTGCTCTTGACCAGAGAGCAGCAAAAGCACATGGAGAAAATGAGGAAGTCCAAGAGCTGAACAGATAGTTTCAAAGAACAGTTGAAGAAGGAAAATTCACATGTTATAATGGAATGAGAAAAGACCTAGATGCTTGGTGAATATTGTTGTTGTAACCACAGTGGGTCGGTAAGACATTTTTGTAGAGCTGGGTTTCTTTTAAAGTATTCTTTGAAGCTTTCCTTGTCCGGGAAGATTCTTCTGTTGCCATCTATCTTGCTAGATCGTTTAATAGGTTAGAGGATTCTTTGGTTGGCATTATCTTTCAATTCCACATTTAGAAGATGTTACTCCACTCTCCTATTCTTCATGGCATCTGCTGATAGGTCTGAGAATGTTCTGCTCTGAGTATTTTTATATGGTACTGCCTTTGATCCCTGGCTGCTCTTATGATTTTCTCCATTTCCTCAAAGTTGGATAATTTCACTATTATCTGTCTTGGTGTATTCTTCCTGGGGCTCAGTCTAGTTAGTGTCCTCTCAGCTTCTTATTCATTAAATTGGGGAAATTTCTTCAAGGAAGTCCCTTGCTATTTTTGCAGTTGACATCTTTGTTGTGTCTTGTTCAATTATTCTGATAATTTAAATGCTGTTCCTCTTCATAGCATTGGACATTTTTCTCAAGTTTTCTTCAGCTTCTTTAACTCTTTTGATTGAACTTCTTTACCATTCGTTAAGGTCTTCCTAGTTATTCTTGAGGTTGCTTATGTAAATCACTGCTTCTTCTAGTCTGCTACTGAGGTCTGTTAACTTGTTATATGCTTCTGTTAACTCATCCCTTAACTCTTTATTTCTTCCCTTTGGTGTGTGGGCTTTATCTCCTTATCATTTATTCCTCTTTCCTTGTGTCCTATATGACTTCAAGCAGCATTTTGAAGATTTCTTTCTGTGGTACATCAATATCTGCTTCTTCTACTCACATTAATTTCAGAACTTCCTACAACATAGCATTCTGTTCTCTTGTTTCTCTGTTGAAGTTGTTGAGGCAGATTGCTGTCTGTGTGTCATTTTGGAGAAGCTTGGTGCAATTTTCCTGGTAGGCAGAAAGCTCTGCACTTTCTCTTTGGGAAGCTGGTAGGAATGCACTTGGCCTCCAGATCCCCAGACTCACAGATTTCCATGGAGCTCCCAACACAAGCTGTTTACCTGGCTGCCATCTTGCCAGAAGCAAGGTTACCCTTCTTTTGAATGGATATAATTATGGGTCTCTTCCATCAGTTTGCCAATTAGTTTTCATCTACCTTTCTTGGCATAGATTAGTGAGTGCTTCCTTTGGCTTAGCTTGTTGGAACAAGGTTATTGGTACTCTGTGATATCCTGGAGCCTTGCTTTTTGGCTCACGCTTTCAGTGCACCTTGAGCTTCTTCATTTAGTACCATTGGTTTCTTCATCATACACTACCTCTTCAAATGCTTGAATGTTGACCAGTTTCTTTTGTTACAGTGATTCTGTGTATCCTTCCATCTTCTTTTAATGTTTCCAGAAACGGTCAATATTTTCCCAAAAAATCTTTTAAAATGTGGGGAGTGATATTTTAATATTTTATCTTGTGGCTTAAGTTTTCTCTTGAGTTTTTTCAGTTTAACACATGCTGAGCTTACTCATAACTTTTTTGCTAATTAACTCTAGGTTTTTTCACATTTCATTATAATATTTGAATTTTTCTTCATCTCTGTGCCATTGAAAAAAGGAATTTGCTATGATCAAGCCATTGGTCTTGCAAAGTTATATCATGCAATCTCCAGCTTTGTTTCTAGCCACGAGTCCATGTGTTCCAAATATCCATCCTTCCTCTTTGTTTCTATCTTTTCCCTTTCAATTGCCTATAATTATCAATGAAACTTGGTTGCATGATGAATTGATTTCTGACTGAAGCTTTTGGTAGAATTCTTCAATTTCTGTCTTACTCGCTTTTGTGGTTGGTATATAACTTTGCATAGTCTGGATTTGGATTTTCTTGAAGTAGACAGATAGAATTCTATCACCAACAGAATTGTACCTAAAGATGGACTTTAATGTGTCCTTTTTAAACATCGATGCAAAGTCATTCCTCTGTAAAACTGTTGATCACCGGGAAATCCAGTAGGATGAGAAAATTATCTGGCAGCGGCCAAGAAGTTGATTTCTTACAAGAAACAGATAGAAAATTTCTTAGAGCATGGTGAGACAATTCATGTTTCCACTGCAACTTAAACTGACCACATTAGTTTGGAGAGACTTGTGAGATATGCAAAATACTAGGTACTGGAGACAGGTAAAGAAGAGGTCAATTAATCACTTTAATGGGGATGTCCTTGGTACACCCTTTCCCTGGATTAAGTACCATCATCCAACAGGTGTGAGCACACAGAGGTGTGGTGGAAGAAGTGAGAGGTCATTTTGTGAAAGCTTTGAAAATGGCACTGAAAGAATGTCCTCTCTTTCCAATCAGGGTTTTTGGTCTCCCTGGTATCCCCTCTCCCTATGCCAGTTGCTATGAGAGAGGTGCTACGTGACGTCTGAACCCCTCCCAGGTTTCTCACTGGCTGAGGGAATTTCCATATCTCCTGGACAAACAAAGCTGACCCTCTTAAGTCCTCATTGCTCAAGTGGGTGTGTTTAAGGAGATCAGGAGCCTTGGGAGCAGTTCAACTTTTGAGTCCACAGTGGAGCAAGTGGCTAAGAAGGCAGATGTGTCTTAGATAAGGACCAAGCTTGAAATCAAGCCACTGCTAAGACAGGTTGGAGTGAGAAAAGGAAGAACCCGCATCCACAGAGTATCATGGAAAAGCACAAGGGCAAATATTCTAATCTATGTTGTACTTCTTCTGAATCAGCTATTCCCTTGCTCCTCCAGTTTCCTACCCTGTCTTTGTCTGCCATTTACCCCCACTACAACCGATACCCCTTCTCACGCTAATCTCCTAGATTCCTAGTCCTCATGTTTTTCTCAAAGTCATGGTCTCTGTCTATGTCACTTCTGCCTGGAGAAGATGTGGCAAAAGGTAAATTCTCTTCTTGAGTAGAATTTAAAAACAAAGCCAAACTGAGCAGAGCAAATAAATCAGCCACAGTAGTCTGTAACTGCAGGAATCATAAGAAAGAAGGTAAATGTCTAGCACAAGAGAAAGAAGAGGTTCTGGAGAATCCCAGTCTTTCAAGTCAAATCTCTTCCTCACCAAATATTCACAACCTTGAAATACTTGGTGGGCTCTCAGTTGAGGCTCTGGAGAAAGCCTGAAAGTTATAGACACCATATTATACAGTACGTGTGCCTATTGGTTGATAAGTCAATTAAGTTCTACAGGTTGCAAAAAAAGGAGATGTGTGTGTGTGTGTCTTTGAGTTATTTGATTGTGGGGAGGGAGGGGATGAAGAGAAGACCAAGATGTTTTAAAAGGAAGCTGAGGGCTTTACAAGGGTTAGTGAGTCAGACTGTGGGTGAAGACTAAGTATTGAAGACAAATGTCATCAATGACCCTTAAGGACAAGGAAACCAAAGTTCTTTTCTAACTCGAGGGTTTTTGCATATTTCATGGAAATACTTTACTTTGTTTTCTTGAGCTGCCCTGTGAATTTTTTTTATTCAGGTATAACTTTATTTCTGCTATTTGCTTTAGTTAGTCTATATTCTAGAACAAGTTTTGGAGCAATTTTTATGTCGATTTTGGTATTTTCTTTTTCCTTATCTTTTAATGGCCTTTTTCTTTCCTCATATAAACTGTTCCATAGCTTGCAGGGTCTTCTGTCAAAAGAATTAAATGGTGGAAAAATGTTCTTTTTATACTGGTTTCATTGATGTAAAATTCACATATCATATACTTACATAGTTAAAGAGTCACTATATATATTATATATAATCACAAGTAGTTCCAATGCTCCCTCTCCCCTCCCACATTCATTATTTGCTCTCCAGTCCTTCACCCCCTCCTTCATAATGCCTGATAAACCATTGACTCAATTATTGTCTCTATTCATCCATCTTTTCAATTATGCTTTATAACTTGGGAAACAATAAAAACAATAAATATGATACAGATGGAAGAAAATAGATATACAGATTAACTAAAGAGTAAGAAATAAAATACCAGTATATGCCAAAAAAGAAATTTCTGTCATTAAAAAAGTGATAAATAGGCTGAGCCCCGGTGGCATAGTGGTTGTGCGCGGGACTGCGACCCACTGGGACGGAGGTCCAATTCCAGCAGTGGGGCTGGGCGTCCAACTCCCACCACCGGAGAGCAGTGATGCCAAAAAAAAGTGATAAATATTTAAATCTAGAGTAAATTCAGGTTGCGTCAAGAGAGCGATCAACTGACCACGTCTGATATTATACCATAGTTCCATCCACCATAATCAAGGTTATAGCAATCTCTGTCTAATAACAAAGCTGCCTGAACTCTGGCCAGATGGTCATTCTGAGAGACTTGCTTAATCTGACTAGGTACTCAGCAAATGGGCTTTTGACTCCTAATGTTCTCCATAACATACTACAATTTGGGTGTTCACAATTTAAGTCAGTGGTTCTCAATGTTCCTAGTGCCAGGACCCTTGAACACAGTTCCTCATCTTGTGGTGATCCCCGAGCCATAAAATTATTTTCTTTGCTACTTCATAACTGTAAATTTGCTACTGCTATGAATCACAATGTATATATCGGATATTCAGGATGTGTTTTCATTGAAAATAACTAGACAATTAAAAGTACAGTGATTAATCATAAAACAAAATGCAATTATATATCTTGAAATATTTATGTGCTTTCCAATGGTCTTAGGCAACCCCTGTGAAAGGGTCATTTGACCCCCAATTCATTGGGGGTTGTGACCCACAGATTGAGAACTGCCAATTTAAATACTGATACTTTTCCTTTAGTTATATTTGTTTTTGTCATATTTGTATTTGCTATTGTCATCTTTAGATCACACACATGTTCCTTCTATGTTAACTTAGTTGGCACCTTTCTTAGATGGATGCTTATTTAATATCAGAAAGTTATCCTCTCACCATACTTTGTCAATCTTCCTGCTGAGCCAGCAATTCCAGAAACTGGACTATGTGAAGAATAAAGAAACATCATTATCAAGGGACCACTTATTACAGATCTGGTACATGCATAAAATACAACCTTAGTAGCTGAAAACGAAGCAAACTTGAAGCATTTCTTGATGAAAATAAAGGACTACAACTTTCTATATATGGATTGTGTATACAACGCAACTAAAACCAAATTACTCTCAACTTTTTCAACCGATAACGTCATAACAAATGGAAAGATTAAAGTTATAAATTATTTCATTCTGCTTGGATCCATATTCAATGCTCATTGAAGCTGCAGTCATGAAACCAAATGACCTGTTTGGAAAATCTGCTGTTTAAGTCCTCCTTAAAGTGTTAAAGACCCAGTATGTCACGTTGAAGACTACAGTGTCTCTCACTTAAAGCATGGTATTTTCATTTTCTTTATGTGAATGTTCACATTAGATAATGGGCAAAGAAAATGGAAGACTCAATGCATTTGAATTAAGGTACTGAGGAAAAATACTGAAAGTACCATAAGCAAAGCTAGAATGCTCCTTAGAACTGAGGGTGGCAAAGCCCCATCTTATATACCTTGGATGTATTCTCAAATGAGATTAATCCTGAAAAAAAGAATACCATGCTTGGTTAAGTATATCAGCAAAAGGGAGGGAGACCAACAAGGAGAGGGACTGACAAAATGGTTTGAAACATAACAATTGTGAAGAGAGTGCAGAACTGGGCAGGGTTCCATTATATTTTTGATAAGATAGCTATGAGCCCAAACTAAATCAATGACAGCTGCAACCTTTTCAGGAATAAAGTTTGAATTCTGAATTCTTATCCTTTCAATCCATTTCTTTTTTTTTTGGGGGGGGGGGCATCACTGCTCTCCGGTGGTGGGAGTAGGAGGCCCAGCCCCACTGCTGGAATTGAACCTCCATCCCAGTGGGCCGCAGTCCCACGCACAACCACTACGCCACCGGGGCTCAGCCCGCAATCCATTTCTTTTAAGCTTTTTGAAGTCTAGTTATAGTTTGCAAGGTGAGGAATATTAAAAACAGAAAAAAGTTTTCCGCTTATGATTTGCACATTTTTGATTAAATTTATTCAACATATTTTATTCTTTGGGTGCTAAGTGGAATTGTGTCTTCATATTATCTACAGATTTTTCATTGTTAGCATACAGAAATACATATTTTTATTAATTGATTTTGTATCCTGCAATTTTTTGAGCTCACATATTATTTCTGATAACTTGTCTTTTTTAGTCTTTCTATATTTCGCATGATGTTAACTGTGAATCGAGGTAGGTTTACTTTTCTTCTAATCTGAGGCTTACATTTTTTTGTTTACATTTTCAAGCTAGAAGCTACAATGTGATGTTCAGAAAAAAGCGATGAGAAAACGTGTCCTTAATCTTAATTCTAAGAGGAAAAAATTGACTTTAATCGTTAAATATGTTATCAATTATGTGTTTATGATTTTTTAAAAAATTTATGGCCATGATCCGGTAGAGGGCATTATTTTGTATTAATGTTTGTGCATTGTGTGTGTGTTTAGTACATAATCGTGTTGGATTTGTCCAATGCCTTCCGCATTTATTGAAGATGACCATCTGGTTATTTCCTTCATTCTATCAATTAGTTTCTTGTTGTGAAACACCTCTGTATTTCTAACATACAAGAATTTATGACCTTTTGTTATGATTTGGAGTGTTTGTACTTTGTGGAGCCTTGGTGAACTAGTTGGGTTGCTAAGCACGAGGCCAACCTTTTAAAACCACCAGCCACTCTGTGGGAGAAAGATCAGGTTTTATACCTAGTAAAGTGCTGTAGTCTCAGAAACCTATTGGGGTATCTCTATGAGTTGCTATGCGTCAGAATCAACTTGATGGCAGAGAATTTGAGTTTGGTGCTGCAGTGGGCTATGTGTTGGGTTGCAAACTGCAGGGTCAGGAGTTTGACTCCTCTAGCTGCTCTACGGAAGAACAATGAGAAGTTCTATAAAGATCTAAAGACTCAGAAGTTCATAGGGACAATTCTACTGTGTCTTATAGGGTCAAAGTCGAATATTTTTGTGGAACTATTTCTACAAATACACCCTTTTCCCCCATGCCTGCCACATTCTTATGAATAAGAATCTACTGGATGGCAGTGATATTAGTTTGAATTGAATATTCATAAGAAATATGAGCCTGTAATTTTCTTATAATTAAAAAATCTTTTTGTTCTAAAGGTAATAACTAGCCCTATAGAGTAAATTAGTATATGTTTCTTCTTTTCTATATTTGGGAAGAGAGTCAGCCTTTTAAGCAGGTGCAAACATAAAAATGAGTGATAGTGAAACAAAAATATATAGACTTAAGAATAGTTTGAGTTGTTTAGTGGCCTTTCTAAACTAATTTTGTAAAGCATTTGTGTAACCACTGAATCTGTTTCATTAATTGAGTAGTTAACTAGTAATTGGACACATATTTCCTTACAATGCCTGCAACAAGTAAATTTTCTTGTCTTTGTAGATGTGTTCCATGCGTATGTGCGCGTGTGTTGAAACACGAGGTCATGGAGTTTATGGCTTTCCCTTAACATTTTGGGGTTTCTTGGCACACAGAGCCTGAAAGTCTTCAGGAACTTGGAGCTTTAGACCTCCTCAAGTCTTTCCTGGGCATGTGTGTGGTCTTCTATGTTCCCAGAAATGTGTTGGAGCAGTTGTAAAATCTTGCTCCCCAAAATAACTCATTTACCAGACTTTTCTTTGAAGCTTTTTTGTTAGTATATTTCCCCAAATTTTAGTTTTTATCCTAGTCAATAAAACTCATGCCCTTGCCTTGAAATATTTCTTCAAATATATTTAATATATTTAATATATTCCCCCATGTCTGCCATCACAAAATTTTAGAGATCTAAACTATGTGACATAAGGGGAATTCCTGTAGTCAGTTCTCCAGGAATCAACCAGAAAGGTCAAAATAAGTACTACGAATACTGGAGTAGAACTTATATTCTCCTGTAGCTACCACTGAGCTGGAAAGTGAGGGATAAGAACAGAGTAAGGGAAAATGTCAGCTTTTTCCTTCAGTAATCTTACCACTCACTGCTGTAAGTTTATGGTTAATTTCCAGAGTTCTAAAAAGTTTGTCTTGAGATTTTACCAGACTTTTTTTTATTTTATAAACTTCTAGAATTTTCTACTCTGTTGTGTTTACCACTCACCAAATTTGAACTTTATCATCATTAATATATCCAAATGGCTTTTGATTTCAAAAATAATTTATAATACAATAAGATGTTCTAGAGTGAAACAAGAACTTACAAAGGTTGCCATGATTTATTCCAGTTATGGGGTTGATGATTTGGTTCAAATCTATGGCCTGAAAGGGAAAAACAAATTTGAGACTGAGTCCTCAAGCACTAACATAAATGAACCCTCAACATTTTGCCTTGAGAGTACTTTTCAAGAATTAAACTTCCCCAAATAGTCGTTTAAGGAAATTAGGCCAAGCCAGCTCTTATCTATAGAGTAATTTCTACTCAGTGATCCTAGTGTATAGAGTGTAGCAGATGGTAGACTGTTTCAGAGTTATACTTTATGCTATTTTCAAGCCAGGCATCGGTGTACCTTGGGGACTGACCTTTCTTCGGAAACACAAGGTTGCCAAGGATCATAAAATTCCTAAAAGAACACTCAATGTGTGTTGAGGTGGTGGTGGTGGTGGAACTGAATAAATAATGAATATATGAGTGTATTCTTGAATTAATTGTGTTGTTGTATATACAATTCTTTTTAAAAGCAACTTAACCATAGAAGTATAAGCTATGTGAATTGTAAATCAATCAAACTATGGGCAAACAGTTAAAGAAAGTTCTATAGCAGTGATATTCTATACTCTTGGGGCCACCAAGAATCAGCATCCATTTGATAGACAACAGTTAAAATTATATGAAACACAGTTATATTTTGACACACATGAGGGGGAAAAAGAATGATTATTTCCTTTACTGATTCTGGATTGCCCTGATTCTAAATATAAGCCCTGGTAGCTTAGCTAACCACAGTGGACAAAGATGCAGCAGTCATCAGTCTCCTATAAAGATTTACACCCTCAGAGACCCTGTGGGAGAAGTTCTACAGTTTTGTAATGACTCTGGAATAGGAGACCATTAGATGACACTGGGTTTTTTATTTTGGTTGTGGTTCCAAAGGACTTTGAATCCTTGAGTTCCTCCAGCCTCCACATAGCAACAGACATATGAAAGGGAAATGTCAATGATGAAGGAGAGCAGGTCACCACCCACTTGTTCTCCTTTAATTGCCTTAGCAAGAAATTTGACTACCTCAAATTCTCTGTACCCTGGGACTAAGCAGTAGAGGGAAAAACAGAAATAGTTTAAAATTCAAGATAGATGGAAGCAAAGTAAAAGTCAGACCTGACACTGTGGAAATTGGTTTTCAGAACATCTGTATTTTTCATGATTAATTCTTTCTCAAGGACTTACCTGCTTCTTACATCAAACAGCTCAGTAGCTACATCTAAACTGTCCTTCAAGGTCATTAAGGAAATGGATTGACAAAGTGCCTGCAACAATGCACTCAACCATAAGAACAATTGACAGGATGATCCAGGGCTGGGAAGTGCTTCGTTCTGTTGTACAGAGGTAGTATGAGTTGAAACCAACTCAAAACACCAAACAGCAAACATGACATTCAGTCATAGCTGTGCCACTAGATAACTGTGTCTTTCAACACCTAATTCAAATATTTATGGTTCTCTCAGTTCCCTCAGATAGAAAATATTGGATTTTATCTTACAGGTATTTATAAGACTACAAGAAGATAATAAAGTAACTGTAAGTACCCAGTTCAGTGCCCGGAATATAAAACATCCTTCCTTAAATTAGTTTTTAGGTTTTATTATAAACTGAGTGAAGGGTTACAGAGCCAATGATCAGACTGACATTCAACTATTCATTGATATCTTGTTTCATCTCATTCATCGCAATCCCCTTAAGGAACGATCACTTAACCCTCGTTCTGTATTTTCTGTTGCCATTACTCTCTTCCCTGACACTTCTGAAATCTGCCCTTGGATATATGCAACCCTTTTAGTAGCAAATGGTTGGTTCTTCTAAGATGTAGCCATGGTTCTATAATTGCAATGCTCAACAACAACTCACTTTCATCCAGGCGATGGTATAGCAACCTATAGGAAAGAATTGAACTACCACATTGGGTTTCCTAGACTTGAACTCTTTACAGGAATAGAAAGCCTCACCTGGTGGTCAGCAACTCAAAGTTTAACTACTCCGCTGGAGACCTAGTGATGGGATTTAGCTGATACAGTAGCACATATTAATTTTTTGCTGAGTTTGATGAACCAGTTGTTAAAATGTCACTTATAATCAGGGTTCTCTCTAAAGGGGGTGACTAGGCAGCCCCCAATGTACACATCACAACTTACATTCTTTACTCTTTTTTTACTGTTCATCTGCACAGCAGCATATTCTAAACACCTTAGTAGGGTCCATTTCATTCATAGGTGTAGAATATTAGGCAGAATATACATGTGATAATTATCTATTCATTTCGTAAAAATCATTTTATTTTTTATGAAATACTACATTTTATTATGTTGCTTCTGTTACTTTAGTAAACATAGAACATAAAGAGAAAAAATGCCAAGCACTCAGTTAGTGACAATCTGTCACTCATTTCTGCTTTGTGTCATGCCCCAAATTTCCATAAGATATTGTGAGAGAATTATGGAATTCCTGAAAATGTTCAAAGAGTTTAAAATGTTGTCAGAAAAACTGCTGTACATTCAGCAGAAGCAGAAAGGGATTTTACAAAGATGAACATGATATATTCAGAGAAGATGCCTGTTTCTAATATATCAAACACAATGACTATTGTATAATTTGTTTACTTCTAAAGGAATGAGATCCTATTCATACAGTAATATTTATTGTTTTGTCAGGTATTTAATGTTTTCACATTCGTATTTTGAAACTCATAATGTAGTTTGTGCTTATTTAAATATGAACTGTATGAAAAGATATATGACTTTGTATATGTTTTTATACTTAAAATCATCATGAGGAAAATGAACTGGGTGTTAAATTGTTTGAATTACACCACTGCAGAGATCTATTATTTGGCTAAAATTTGAGTCTTGGTTATTAGTTCAGTTCCAGATGGAATGAGAAAGGAAGGTTCATAGTCTTGTAGAGTCTACCAATCTCTATCAAATAAGTAAGTCTGGTATGTTTTGTGTTTTTAAGTTTGTTCCATATTTTCCCTTACTCTATCTAGATCCTTCTAATGTTATTACCTTTAAAGCAGTTGGTAGTAATAGGTGGGGATAATCTCCTTCTTATGGTCTCATGATTCATCACTTAACTGGATGAATTATTTTCATGTATCTTTTTATTTTCATCATTCTGCCAGAAGAGAATAGACCAATAATTGCTCATTCAATTGTTGTTCATGACTCTTAAGACCCAGGTTACTACTTACCAAAGTCACATGTAGAATATTATCTTTGGGAACTGTTGATAGACATCATAGAGTCAGTTCTGACCCATAGTGCCTATGCATTATGAAATAACACACTGCACAGTCCTGCACTGTTTTTTCAGCAACTGAGTCCATCCACCTCAATGAGGCATTCCTCTTTTTTGCTGTCCCTTCACTATACCAAGCATAATGTTCTTCTTCAGGTTCTGGCCTTGCCTAACACTATATCCAAAGTATGCAACACAAAGTCTTGCTATCCTTGTCTCTAAGGAGCACTGTGGCCTTAGCAGTCTATGGTCCTTTAAATATCTGTCTCCAGCACCAAAATTCAAATGCTACAATTCTTTCTAGTCCTTGCTTGTTCCATAGCCAACTTTCACATGTATATGATACAACGGAGAATACCATGGTTTGGTGCACCTTAGTCATCAAAGCATCCCCTTGCTCTTCAATATTTTAAAGATCTCATGTGCAACTCATTCAGCTAATGGGATAATGCATCAGCTGATCTCTTGATTGCTGCTTCCATAAGCATTGATTATGGATCCAAGACAAGATCCTTCACTTCAGTCTTTTCTCCGTTTAACATGACGATACCTACTGGTACAGTTGAAAGGATTTGGGCCTTTACAGTGAGTCACAATCCATACTGATGGCTGAAGTATTGATCTTCATCAGCAAGTACTTTAAGTTATCACTTTCAGTAAGCAAGACTGTGTCATCGGCAGATTGTTAATAAACCTTCCTCTAATACTGATGTCACCTATTTATGTAAATCAAATTCTCTGATTATTTTCATAGCATGTGATTAAACAAGTATGGTACACATTGCTGCTTTTACACCATGCAATATTCCCTTGTCATGTTCTCACAACTGAGTCTTCATCCATGTACAAGTTTCTCAAGAGCACAATGAAGTTGTCTGGATTTCTCATTATGACTCAGTTTATCCATTCCCATTATTCTCAAAGGTGTCCATCATTTATTATGGTTCACACAGTTGAATATATTTGCATAGTCAATGAAACACAGTAAGTATTTTTTTCTAGTATTGTCTGCTTTGAGTCAAAATCCATCTGGAATCCACAATGATATCCCTTGTTCTACATCCTCTTCTGAATTTAGCCCAAACTTCTGGGAGCTCCCTATCTATATACTGTGGCAAAAAATTATTGCCACAAATTTTTAGCAAATTTTGAGTTGTATCTATTACCAAGCACATTGTCCTGTAGTTGGAGTATTCAAGTGGTAACCTTGTTTTGCATTGGGCACAAAGTGGATCTCTTGCATTCACTTGAGCAGGAGCTGTCTTCTAAATTTCTTGGCATAAACAAATGACTTCTTTCAGTGCTATTTCAGCTTTCTGAAACATTTCAAACAATATACAATCAATTGCTGGAGCCTTGTTTTTGGTTATTGCATTCAGTGCTGCTTGAACATCTTCTTTCAGCACCAATGGTTCTTATTCATATGCTACCTCCTGAAATCGTGGAATGTTGATTAGCTCTTTTTGGTACAATTCTCTAGATAGTCTTTCCATCTTTTCTTTCTGGCTTCCTGCAGTACTTAACAGTTTTCCCAGAGAATCTTTCATGATTTCGACTTTAGACTTGTATTTTTCTTTGCATTCATTCGGTTTCAGATATGCTGAGCATGATCTTCAATTTTGGTTTTCTAGTTACAGGTCTTTGCACATTTCATTAAAATATTTGACTTAATCCTCTGGAGCTTCCTTTTGAAATTTTCTTTGGCTTTACTTTTTTTTTCCATTTCCTTTAGGCTTTGCAATTAAGAGCAAATTTCAGGGTCTCTTCTGACATACACTTCTGTCTTCTCTTCCTTTCCAGTCTTTTGAATGACCTTTTGCTTTCTTCAGGAATGATGGTTTTGATATCTTCATTGGATCTTCTGCCATTAGCGTTCGGTGCATCAAATCTGTTTTGATATGCTCTAGAAATTCAGATAGAATAAACTCTAGGTCATATCCTGTCTCTGGTGGGCTTGTAACTTGCTTTTGCTTCATCCAGAATGTAAGCGCAATTCATACTTCATCTCACTTACTTTGGACATATCAGAAGACATTAATCTCAGCAGTAGGACATTGTGCTTGATAAAGTAGAGGGGCAGCAAAAAGAGGAATGCTCTCAACAACAAAAATTGACCCAGTGGCTGCATTGGTGGGCTTTCAAGCATAGAAACAATTGGAAGGTTGATGTAGGACAGGGCTATTTGTGTTCTGCTGTGCATGGGATTGCTGTGATTGACACTGACTTGCTGTCATCTGATAACAACAACAACAACAGCATAGGGCCCTGCAGGTGTAGAGGACTGCACATTGGGCTGCTATATGCAAGGATATTAGTTTGAAACCATCAACTACTCCCCTCAGAAGCCCAATGGCGAGCTCTACTTTGTCATACAGGGTAACTAGAAGTCAGAACTTGCTTGATGTCAGTGAGCTGTTGGTTTAGAAGCTAAGAATCTATAGTAAGTATATGAACTCTCTTCCTGGAGCTTGATAACATCTCTGGTACATTGTATTAGAAATTAGACTATCTTTGCATTTTCCCAACAATCATAAGCAAATCACTTGTCTCAGAGCTACATTTTATCTAGCAAAAGAAGCATCTGCCCTACCTAAAATATCTACTGTTAGGAAATTACATAGGCTCACAATTTAAAGATCTGAAGGACAAAATAAATGTGAAATATGGTCATCTTATTAAAGAGACCTGGTCAGTCCGTTGGATAAACACTGGACTAAGGTCGTAAGATCATCAGTTCAAACCTTCAACTACTCTCTAGGAAAAAGATGAGGCTTCCTGCTCTTACAAAAGATTACCATGTTCCAAATCCTCCATGGGATCATTATCAGTCAGAATCAGCTTGTTGGCAGTGGACTAGGTTGTTGTTTTTCTGAACAATCATATCATTGGAAAGAAGTATTTTTCCACCTTTAAGTCCTATATCACGTAAATATCAACCTTGACGCACCCCCCCAAATGACCAAGAGTTAAGTTGTATGATAACAGAGGGAATGTCATGTGTATTTTGAGTAGATATCCATCAGATATCAGGAGTGGGGGATGGAGAAAGAAAAATCCAAATATAGTTAGTGAATATATTTTCTAGCTATCACTACAATAACAAACCATCTGACAAACTCAGTGACATACAGGAATAAACATATATCTCATGATCCTGGTTTTTGCGGTCACTTGGATTTACTGGGATTGACTTGGTGGAAGTGAAAGGTTTTTGGTGCGTTTTGTTTTGAAGTTGGCGAAATTTTATGTGTGGGTCCAGAGCTGCGTACCACCAGATAGTGAGTTATCTGAGGCATGTTCTCATGGTGATGAGAGAAGCATAAATAACCGTATCTGAGCCCTCAAGGTGCTATATGTTACATACTGCATTGCCATTGCATGGTTAGCAGTTCAAATCCACCAGCTGCCCCAAAGGAGAGAGATGGGGCTATTTTTTCCTTAAATAATTACAATCTCAAAAACTCTATATAGGACCATTTTGAGTCAGACTTGATGGATGTGGGCTGGGTTTGAGGTTTATAATATGGCATATAATATGTCTGTTAACACCTCATTGGCTAATATAAGTATTATGACTGACAACATCTACAGGAAGAAATGTATATTCTGCCTATCATCAGGCTTGGAGTCTTTATGGTAGTGGGTTGGCTGGTGATATAAATGCACCAGCTGCCACCAAGGAAAAAGATGAGGCTTTCCACCACCAGATAAATTTACACCCACAGCAGCAGATCTGTTCTGTTCTATAGGGTCATGAGTCAGAATCTACTCAATGGCAATGGGAACCATAAGGCCACTATAGTATAGGTCCATGAATGTAAATTCCCACCTAAAAAGATGAAGAACTGTGAACAATAATTAAATCGAACTGAGTTAAAAAATGTAAGAAGGGACAATAGAAAGTGAAATCGTGGTCAATAGTATATAGACATGTAACAAAAAGTTAGTTTATGGATTTTTAATGTTTTTCCAGGACATAATGTTTGGATTTTATTGTTTTACTTAAAAAGTATCTAAATCAATAAGAAGCTGCTGTGTTGCTTACACAGTAAAACCTGTGACAATTGACACCTGTGTATGACAAAAACCTACCAGACTCAAATACTTTCCATTAAAACAAGTAGCAAAGTTGTAAAATGACATCTGGTCTGAAGAAACATACAACTTTCCTTTAATTTTTTAGTGCCCCCATCCACTATCCTGTCCCCAATTTTACCTTACAGATAAGAGTTCAAATCACAGGGCATCCAGGAGAGATAACCCCTCAGGATCATTAACGAGAGTAACTATACCTGGATGGAAAGGAGAAAGTGGGAGGGCAAAGAGGGAACCCATCATATATAAAGCCCTCCCAGGGGGACAGAAAACTGGGTGAAAGGAAATGGTGGTCGGTGTGAGACATAAAAAAATAATAACAAATTATGAAGAGTTCATGATGAAGGGAGCATGTGGAGGGGAAAATGAATGATGATGGCAACATATGTACAAATGTGCTTGACACAATGGATGTATGTACGGACTGTGATAAGCGTTCTAAGAGCCCCCAATAAAATGATTTTTTAAAGAAAGTACACCTGGTAAAATGTGGAAAACTTGAAAGACCTAGAAAAATAAGAGTCCAGGAACAAGAGTTCTGACTCTCACAGGTTTCACAGCTTATCGTCTAACAAGTCTTAAAGACTATGAGTTGCTAAGATAAGATTGAGTATTTGGTAATTTTTTTTGTGGGCATCACTGCTCTCTGGCGGTGGGAGTAGGAGACTCAGCCCCACTGCTGGTATTGAACCTCCGTCCCAGTGGGCCGCAGTCCCGCGCACAACCATATTTGGTAATTTTTTGGTGTGGTTTCTGGGTCCTTCTTAGAGGCATCCATGAGGTGAGTCTTGGTAAAGGAGTAAATTAAACAATGATGCCATTAAGCACTGTGTTTATCCGTGTAAATGCTATTGTTTATGAATTCTTTTCTGTCACAGCTAAATACGCCCCTGTGGCGTAGTGGTTGTGTGTGGAACTGTGGACCACTGGGCTGGAGGTTCAATTCCGGCTCCCAGGAGCAAAGCGTGGGCCTCCTACTCCCACCACCTGAGGGCAGTGATGCCTAAAAAATAAACTAAATAAAGTACAGCACCATTAATATGCAAGCCACACATTGTGATTCAGCTACCCTCCTAAATGAGTGGAGGAGGTGCTGTTTCCAGTCCCCAGGATTTAGGATGAGCCACCCAAATTAAGTTCAATTGGTGATCTCCACCAAATGAAGAAACAAGGCGTCAGAAGACTGTGCATCCAGAGAGGCAGAGCATCTGTGAAGGACAAGAGCCTAGGTAAGCCACAAAAACAAAGAGACTTTAATGAGAAGAATAAGGCTCAAAGGTAAATAACTGGTATTATGTTAGATACTGCATTGCTCTTGCATGGTTGTCAGTTCAATTGCCTGCAATATGTCAAGTACTGTAATAGGTGTTTGTACATATGATCTTAAGTAATCCTTATGAAATATACACAAGTTTTATTCTCATTTCACATGTAAGGAAAGTGATGCTGATCATGGTAAAATGGTTTGCTAAAGTCATACCAGTAGTATGCTGCAAAACTGAACTCAGTTTTTTATGCAAAATAAAATGATATGAGAGAATATGGCCAGGTAAACAGAAAACAGTATATTCACAGAAAATAATCAAAAGATGGGTTAGGATAAGCTGACAGTGAGAACTAGTATGTAAAAGAAGGCAAAAACTGGAACCAAGGAAGAAAAAATTATGCAGTTGTTTTTACATCCTTATAAGATCTGATCCTAAACAAGACTTCTTTGGAACTTTGAAAAAACAAATAGAGGTTTTGGTTGTCCAGTTCAATGCTGCATTTGTAGGGTTTTCTGTCACATACTCTTCCCTGGTAGGGCCTCTATGTAGATATTAGCACAACTGGCTTCTGTGGCCTTTCGAACTAGTGATTACTTTGTGTAAATATTAAACTGAAGAGAAATGTCATTCTGTGAACTCTTTGTTTGTTCCTCTCTTGGCCCACTGAACATTAATATTTGCAAGGAAAGCTGTTTACAACTGCATACTTTGGTCCTCCTAGAACCAAACACTAGAAGACTAGTATTTTTTGTTAGCAAGAACCCTTTTGGAGACTGCCGAAGAGAGTATCAGCAAGAGTCCCTCTCTTTTGTAGAACTGTGAAAAAGATGAGGCTTTCTACTTCTGAAAATAGTTACTCTCTCAGAAATAAGGGTATTTCTACCCTGTATTTTATGGTCACTGTAAATTGCATTCAACTCGATGGCAGTAAGTTTGTTTGTGTTTTTCAGTTTGGAATGCCTTTAGTGAACACTGGCTATCAGAAGAAGGAAGGGAAATCCAGCATAAGACCAAAAGAAAGAACTTAACATGAAGTTTACTGTAAGCCAATTTGGTGTTAGTTGAATTATTAAATTAAAGAGATTGCCAGAGAAAGCCTTTTATACTTACTACCAAGACTGATCATGCATAAGTAATCTGAGTTAGGGGTTTGTCAACTGATTTCAAACATTTGCTCATTAAAACATAAATCCAATTTTAAAAGGTAATTATTTACCCTGAAAAGTATTTTGATCCCTGCTAAAATTTAAGCATCTTTTGGCATGGTGATTTTTTTAAGAGTTAACTTAGAAAAATAAATTGACTGTCCTAGACTTTTTAATATAGATCAAGGGTCAGTATATTTTTCTGGTAACAGGTTAAATAATAAATATTTGGGGGTTGCTGCAACTTTGCAACTCTATTGTTAAGGCACAAAAACACCTAAGTCAATGTCTCAATGAATGACACTTTCGATAAAACTTTTATAACCAAAACATAAAAGATCAATTTTGTGGATCCCTGGTTTAAAGAAAAGTTCTCTGATAATGGAATCTGAGGTTCCTGGTCAATAGATGCTGATGTGAAGCGAGGGAATGCCCTAGCAGGCAGTATGTGGGTTAAGGGTAGGATGGTCTATTAAGCTTGCCAGATGACCAAAATCCAAAAGATTCTTTTGACTACAAAATGTTGCAGGAATATACATCTTCTGGAAATTTTATCCTTGCTTTTGGTTCTAATTGTTCAAAGTGATTTACAAGTCTATAAATTTGAAAACCCTGTCATATAGAGGTAATAATCTTGTCTTTAAAGCTTATCTTCCCCAGGGACAGCACGCACCCCAGTTTTTGAGTGTTATGTTCACTCATATAATATTCTGCAATCTTCCTAGAGAAGAGAACACATGCTTATTTTCCATTTTATTTCCTCTAAACTTTTTAAACAGCTAATAACTTATAATGTTTGTTAAATAGCATGCATTAATCAATGTAAAATATGATTCCATACAGGATTCTATCCATTCTTAACCTGAGATGGTTAATGAAAATAAAATGATGTACTTACAGCTAATGAGCCAATTAGCGTACTACCAGACACTGGGTTTATTTTCCATCATTTTATTACAGAAATAAATTGATTCTAGAAATACGGAGTTATGGCAATCATAATCAGCCTAACTGAGAAACAGCAGAAGTGGCTAGAAGGGTTGAAGATGCAAATCTTATGCACAAAAAGTCAAATTTCAGTTCCAGATCTACATATAGCAAGCTTGAAAGTTGAAATTCCCATAATTTAACAACAAATAGCTAGACAAACTGGAAAATCAACATGAATTTTTGGACATATCACAGAACTGAGAATACAGACCAGGTCATCATCTCAACATCTTCCTGGATGGATGGAGGGAGAGTGGAGGGAGAAGGGAAGCCAGCTGTGGGATCTGCAGACTGTCTCCTATATGGAGGGCAGACGTAGGGAGGAGTGGGCAGGGTTGAGAAAAAAAAAATGTGGAGAGATAGGTACATTAAGAGAGGCACAAATTCCTATGTTTATAAATGTTACCTAAATTTCAATCCTGAGCCTAAGCCAGTGTCTTAGTAACATGATCACTCTGGAACAAAGATCCTGTGAGCAGAGGACAAGAGTCAAATGCATATGGACCTTCCAGCTATGCTCTGGGTCTACAAAAAAGGGGTTATTTAGCTTATACTCTTTATAAATGCTCATGGTCAAAAAGGACAGGATTTCAAGAAAATGGAATGGAAGCCTTGCAGCTGAGGAAGAGAGTAGGTCATGGAGGGGAAACGCGTTATATTCCTGAGAAAAGGCGATTGACATTGACAAAAACACTTGTCAAGATCAAAATCAAGACTAAGGAACAAAGATTAAGAAACAGACCCCAAAATAACGAAAGAAATAGAAAAAGTCATCAAGGAATTCCCAAACGAGACCTAATCGTATCACAGGGAAATTCTATCAAGTATTCAAATGAAGAAATGTCACCAATACTACACAGACTATTCCAGAATATAAAAGGGGGCATCAATCTCCCCAAATCATCTTATAAAGCTAGCAGGAACTTGACACTAGAACCAAGCGAAAATCCCCCCAAAGCAGAAAACTACAGATGACTGTCCTTCAAGAACAGGCTCAAAATTTTTCAAAATATTCTGAAAATCAATATAATATACCACATGAACAAAACAAAGAATAAACCAATAGATGCAGAAAAAGCATTTGACAATATCTAACACCTTTTTCGGATAAACCCTTCAAAAATAGGAAGAGCAGATAAATTCCTCAATGTAATAAAGGCCGTGTATGAAAAGCTGACAGTTAATATCACCCTCAACAAGGAAAACCTGAAAACACTTCCATGAGAACAGGAGTCAGACAAGGATGCCCCTTATCACTACTCTTCCAGCCTCGTGCTGGAAGTCTTAGCTGGATCGTTAGACTACAAAAGAAAATTAAAGGAACACAACTGAGCCAAGAAGAAATGAAACTCTCAGAATTTGCCAATGAGATTATTTTATATGTAGAAAATCTCAAAAACTCAATAAAAGAGTGTTAGAAACCATTGAGAGTTTTAGTGAACTAGCAGAATAAACATTTAACAAGGAGAAATCAATTGTATCCCCATATACCAGTGAAGAGAGCTTCAAAAAAATCAAGAAAACAATACCATTTGCAATAATAACACAAAAGATGAAACACTTAAAATAAATGTATACAAAGAAAATTGTACAATATTAGTTCAAGAAACCAAAAGAGATATAAATAAACTGAAGAATATCTGACATTCATGAATATGAAGACTTAATATTGTGAAATTGTCGTTATGACCTAAATCAATATATAAATAAAATCAATTCTGATCCAAATGCTGACTTTATTCTATGAAGAAATGGAAAAAAAATAATTACCATATAAATATGGAAACAACCTATAGGATAATCAAGAACACCATAAAAATAAGAACTAAGGAGGAACTCTCCCATGACCTGACCTGAAAACTTATTATTCTGGCACGTTTGTTAAAACAGTCTGGACCTGATGTAATGATAGCTTTACAGATCAATGGGAAAACCCAGAAATAAATGCATCCATGTACATGCAACTGATTTTCAACAAAGAGCCAGAAAACACTAAATGAAAAAATGGCTCTGGCAAAATTGGATCTCCAGCTAAGAAAGAAACAGGCTCCATATCTGGCTCTATGCACAAAAGTGAACTCAAAATAGATCATAAATTTGAATATAAATTCCAATCAATGCGGGCTGAGCCCCGGTGGCGTAGTGGTTGTGCGCTGGACTGCGGCCCACTGGGACGGAGGTTCAATTCCAGCAGTGGGGCTGGGCCTCCTACTCCCACCACTGGAGAGCAGTGATGCCCACAAAAATAAATAAATAAATAAATAAATAAATAAATAAATAAATAAATAAATAAATTCCAATCAATGAGACATCAATAAGACAATTGGGACTAACTTAAGAGCCCTATTACAGGATATACAAATAGTACCAAATACAATAAAGGGAGGACATACAGTAGAAGACAAAATGGATGACTAAGACTTACAAAAATTAGACAGTTATGTACATCCAAAGACTATCTCAAAAGGGTATATAGCAAGGATACAGAATGGTAAAAACAAAAGGGTCTAGCAATGACATAACAGACAAGGAACTAATTACTAAAATCTATAGAATCCTGCAAATAAAAATCACCCATTAAAAAGTGGGCACAAACATGCACATCCATTAAAAAGTGCACCCAAACTAGCATTCAAAAGAATAACAAAGATGTTTTAAAAATCCTCATGATCACTAGCCACTCAGGAGATGCAAACCAAAACCTTACATCTATGACAGCTCAATTGAAAACAGAAAAACAGAAAACAACTGAGTTAGTCTGGATGGACTAGAGAAACACGTTCATAGGCACTCATATGTGTATAGGAAAGAGCTTTATATAAGGAGCAAATAATTGCACATTAACATTCAAGTTTAGATCGTCCATAAGTGTAATATTAGCCCATATTATTCATAGTATGCATTTTTCCCACTAGTTGAGCATTGAGCAACTTGCTCTGAGTTAGTGCACACAGTGGCATCACCTGGCAAGGTTCTCTCTGCTCATAGTGATTTTTTTTTGTAAAAGCAGTATTGCTTGAACCTCATTTTCTGTGATGACTTATTTAAGAGAATAGTATGTGACTGTGAAATTTTGTTTCTTGGGAAAAAATGCTGCAGAAACTGCTGTGAGGTTTATCACAGTTTACAAGGACAGCATTATAAGAAAAACACAAGTATATGAGTGGTTTTCTTGTTTCAAAAAAGATGAAATGGGGAAAAAAGAATAATAATTTATAAATTATCAAGGATTTATGAGAGGGAGAAAAAAGGATGAGCTGATACAGAGGGCTCACGTAGAAAGAAAATGCTTCGAATATGATGGTGGCAACATATATACAAATGTGTTTGACATAATGTGTATATTGTGATAAGAGCTGTATGAGCCCCCAATAAAATGATTTTTAAAAAAGAAAATAGAAAAATACTTTTAAAGGTGACATATCCATTGATAACAAACCTTGCCACGGATTTTGTCAACTTCCTGAACAGATAAAAATGTCAACTCATAGTGCATTTGGAGTTCTTTCCACCAGGTCAGACTAGTGGAAGTTTTCTCTTTAAAAATTCTTTCTATTTAAAGGTTCTGAAGAGATAGTAGAAGAGCCCTGATTTGTGGCAGATGGGGAAAGTTTTGCCACCATAACAATACACCTGCTCAAGAAGCCATCTCAGTGTATCAGTCTGGGACAAAAAAACAGCATGTCTCTCTTGTCCCACGCACCTTACCCACCTGACCTCGCTCTGTGTGATTTCTTTTGGTTTTTGTGTACAGAGGGACATAAGAAAACAGAAAATTGATGTAGAAGAGGTGAAGGAAAAACTGAAGACGGTTCTTGTCAGTCATTCGAAATGATGAGTTTAAAAAATGTTTCCAAGAATGGAATCACATATTTGACAAATGCATTAAGTGTAATGGAGAGTACTTTGAAGGTGATAAGGTTGTTTTATTTAAAAAATTAAATACATAGGTTTGAAAAAGTTTATCTGGGGGTACTCCCTCACATATTAACCATAAAATCATTAATGGATTTTGAGCTCACAAATCACAGCCCTAGTCTAAGCACAATAAGTTCTTTTTTCCCAATTATTTTATTGGGGCCTCTTACAGTTCTTATAACATTCAATACATCATTTCTAATGAGCATGTTTGTACACATATTATCATATTCACTTCGAAATATTTTCCACTTGAGTTGTTGGTATAAGCCCCTCCTTCCCCCTCCCCCCTTTTTAATGAATCATTTTATTGAGGGCTCATGCAACTCCCATCACAATTCATCCATATATCAATTGTATGCAGGCCACATTTGCACACTTATTGCCATCATCACTCTCAAAACATCCTCCCTCCACTTAGGCCTCCAGTATCAGCTCTCTATATTTCCCTTCTTTCTCACCCCTCCCACATGAACCCTTAGTAATTTACAAATTGTTATTATTTTTTCATACTTTACACTGTCCAATGTGGCCCTTCACTCACTTCCCTGTTGTATGTGCCCCAGAGAGGAGGCTACATGTAGATCCCTGAAATTGCTTCCCCCTTTCTATTCCACCATACCTCCACCCTCCAGGTACTGCCATTCCTACTATTAGTCCTGAGGGATCATCTTATCCTAAATTCCCCTTGTTTCCAACTTCACTGTACATCCCCTGGTCTGTCTGGATTTGTGTGGTAGAATTGGGATCATGATAGTGGGTGGGAGGAAGCATTTGATAACTATAAAAAGTTGCATATTTCATTCTACACTGTAACTGAACTGACTCATCTCCTCCCGCTAACGCCTCTGGAAGAGGATGTCGCTTAACCTATTGATGGGCTTTGGATCCCCAATCTGTACTCCCTCTCATTAATAATGATATGATTTTAGTTCTTTGATGCCTGACACCGGATACCTTCATTTTGTCTTCAGTGATCATATCAGGAAAGTGAACATGCAGTGTTATTCTTTTTAGTTCTTGAAGCCTGATACCGAATCCCTTTGACAAGCTGGTGTGCTTCTTCCATGTGGGCTTAAATTCTTATGGGTTAGTCCTACTACCTACTTGCCCTCATTAAGAGGTCACAGAAGGAATGAATGCTATTGCAAATGGTGGTGAAAAAATCCATGGTACCCGACCATCATAAAGACTACTGGAGTGTCTGACGCTTACAGTCTTGTCTTTAAACAAGCACCATCTAACTAAGGTGACAGCTAGGTTCACGCAAAAGTAGCACACCAGCCTATGTGATCAAAGGATTGTAAAAATGAAATCTAAGACTGGAGAAGGGAACATTAGAATAGACCTTATATTCTGAGCATCCAGTTTGCAGAAGGCTGTTGATGAGAGTAAAAACTCTAATCCATTTTCAGGGTCCCCACTTAAATTAAGTCTTGGATGAACCCCTTCTGACCACTGACCAGGGATGTGAATAACTTTGCTTTCAGACAGAATGCATTTGAAAGTGGAATGATGCAGATGTAGTTAAGGTTAAAATTGAACACCTTATCAGTTGTTATCTCTTTTGACCTATTTAAAATTTGTTCTAGTTTTTATTATTTTCTACTATCTTTTCAACTGAGGTCCTTTTGTGTTGTATTTACTTGTTTGTTTTTCTATGTGTTTTTTTCTTTGCAAAAATCCAGTGTAGGTTAATCTATAAGAAAACAGCAGGATCGATAGTTTCTTTGGGTTATCCAAGGGGAGGTTGTGGGGAGATGGGGCGTTAATACTGTGTACCAGAAAGCAAAAAATGTTCTAAAATTGATTGCACTGATGATTTCACAAATCTTTGGGTACGTTTAAACTATTTATTTGAATATGTGCATTATATGTCAATAAAACAAAAATTTAAAAACAAATGTACTATCAATCCACACAGTAATTTTTAAAAGATCTTAAGTACATATTTCTTGATGAAGAAAACAAATCTGTAAAGGGTATTGCTATTATTGCTAGCTCAGTCCGTCTCTAACTCGTGGCAATGGGACCACTGTAATCTATTGGATTTTCCCTGGGTGATTGTCAGAAGTAGATGACCAGCCCTATCGTCTTAGTCTGGAAAGACTATATAAGGCATAACCCCACTCACAAGACACATTAGAAAAGACAAAAGTATATATGACATATGTGTATAATGTGTCATATATTAATAACAGATCAGTGGTAGAAGGTGGATTAGGTTAAAAATAGGTAAAAGTTTAGGATAGTGGTTCTAAATCTTCTGAATGCCATGACACTTTAACATAGTTTCTCATATTGTGGTGACTCCCAACCATAAAATTATTTTTGTTGCTACTTCATAGCTGTAATTGTGCTACAGTTATGAATGAAAATGTAAATATCTGACATGCTGGGTATATTTTCATTGTTTCAAATGGAACATAAACAAAAATAAAGCACAGTATTTAATCACAAAACAATATGCAATTTATATATTGTGAAATATTTATGTTTTCAGATGGTGTTAGGCAACCCCTATGAAAGCGTCATTCAACACCCCCCATCAGGTCACAGCGCACAGGTTGAGAACCACTGCTTTGGGAATGAAATGACTCTATATAATACTAAAATTATATGTGGATGACACTATATATTAGTAAAACTCTATAAATATTAAATCACAAAGCATAAACCCTAAAGAAGAAAATTAAAGAAGAAGAGTAACAGGATTTAGTGTATCCCAAGATATAATGAAGACTGTGAGAAGCAAATCTGACTAACTGCATCTCACAAATATAAATCTTAACCTAATAAAAGAATGTGATAGGAAATGGTGCTAGTTTCCCTTTGGTAATGTGTGGCATTTATAAGGAAAGGGCAAAAATAACTATATTAACATTTTATTCCAGCTGGTAAAGAGGTAGAGGTGAACAATTCTGAAGTCACTATACAAGTATACTGGGATTACACTAATGGCAGGTGATTGGAGCTAGTACTGTTGAAGAGGAAGCTTCCACTTAAACAAGGGAAAGAGGCTAGAATTATCCATACAGAAGCAGATGAGAGTTAAATACATCAGTTTAAACAAATGTTCTTAATATAGATAGACATGAGTATATGTGTGCATGTGTGAATACATAATTATGAATACGTATATATGCACAAGTCTGTAAACACACATATATTTCCTGTCTGAGAGGGCTTGGAAGCAATCTAAACATAGTAGCAGCAAACATACTCTGTGCTCAGATGCTAGTTTTTAATATACATATATATTCCAATTTATATTGTCTCTAAGAAGCAAATGTTCTTAGAGAAATGAATGTAAAGCTAGAGCACAGAAGCATACATGATGAAATTGAAGCATTTTGCACTGCCAGAAAATAAGGGAGTGCATATGTGTGGCTGTTCACACATGCACATATAAACAATGAAGAGACATATCAAAGTGACATAGGAGCCAAATGAAAAGGCTCCCAATGGCCAAAATAGAAAAATACTGATCATGAAAAAAATATTTTATCATTGGAATATAAGCTGAAATATAAAACAAATATCAATGAAACTATGCTTATATAATCAATGGTTGATTAATTAATGGGGAAAATGGACAAATCTCCCATACAGAATTCTACATAATTGATGGAGATATTGGATCTTCAAGCATACAAAACACAATGTATCAACTACACATAGTGATTTGAGACACTTAGTGATTTTCTTCCAAAGACTATAATATGGAAGAAAAGAGAAAAGGGTAATTTTTCAATGTAGACATCTGGCAAGTCTTGCCTCCAGATATTGATTGTTTTACATGATGTCATATTGATTGCATGTACTCATTATATGGGTTGAAAACAGTACTCTACCTCTGTGGCTTTTCTCCAAAACAATCCTGTAACTCCAGGCTAAGCATGAGAAAAACAGAAAACAGAAAGCATCTGAGGAATATCGTACAGGCTATCTAAGCAATACTCAAAAAACTTATCAAATGGAAAAGTCAGAAAAGCTGTCACAGTGAAGAGGAGTCAATGGACACATGATGACTAAATATAATGTGGCATTGAGGATGGGATTCTGGAAAAGAAAAAGGATATCAAAGTCTCCAAAAATGTAGATGTAGAAACTAAACTACTGGGAGTGTGGGGCTAGCAACAACATATCCGACAAGGGGCTAATCCTTAGCATTTATAAAAACCTGCACCACGTCAACATCAAAAAGACAAACAATCCAATTTTTAAAAGTAGCAAAGGACAGGAACATACATTTCATCATGTGAAAAAACACATGAAGAAATGGCTGTATTATCCTTTAAAGATATAAGAAACCAAACAAGAATGAGATTTCATTTTACTTGGAAATTACAGCAGTGGTGAACAGCAAATACTGATGATAGTGTAGAGAGATAAGAATTCTCATACATGGTTATAGCAATATTAAATGAAAAGAAGTTAGAAATAGTAGAGTCATATGATCCAGAAATTCTGGATTTAGATATATACTATAGTAAAATCAGAGCCAGGACATGAATAGCTCTACACATATGCTCATTCACAAGAACAAAACATAGAAACAACTCAGGTGCTCATCAACAGATAAATGGTAAACTAACTTTGGATAGACATAGTGGAATACTATGCAGTTTTAAAGAATAACAACACACAAATAAAGGGTGAAACTAGAGGAAATTATATTGAGTGAAAAAAGTCAATGAGACCACAAATACAAAAAGGCAAGGAAAGGTTAACATACTAAAAGAAACATTAGTGCCAAGTTCACAAGGAATAGGGGAAGTCAAGTCACTAATTAGAGAGAAAACATGTATGAACCTAGGTGAAGAGAAAATCTATTCACAATGAAGAGATCAGTACAATATGAGAAGGCAAAAGAAGATACTGGGAGGTACACAAAAGTAATGAGAACAGTGCAATCCTGAAATAACAATAATTTACAAGCAAATACATTGGTAGGGATGCAAGATGATTAAATATCGGATAGCATAAATGTTTTATAGATGATATCATAAACAGATATTTGTATGTGCTGAAAATATATCTATGGATATAGTAGAACATACAGAGGACAAAGTAGAAAAGTTCTTAGCAATAACCAAGTACCCCAAGGGATGGATTTAGGACCACTGTCTCAGTCCAGTGGCATAACATTGCTTGCAAAGACAATGTTCTACTTCCTGGTTTAGCGAGTAGTTACTGGGGAATTGAAAACTTGAGAGGACCTATTAGTCTCTCTGCATCTGAGGCAAAGTAGAGAGAAGAATAAAAAGATTCAAGTAAACAATTATTCCAAAGGACTAATGGACCATGAAAGCCACAACCTCTACCCTAAGTCCAGAATGAGACGGTGCCCATCCATCACTGCTGGAAATTCCGATTCTGGAAAACAACATTAAAAATAATAAAATAATAAATGCCTATTAAATCCCAAATAAAATATAAATGCCTATTAAAGCAGCAAAATAATAAAAAAGATCAAACTTACATATCTAATAGTGACTAAGAAATTGTAGCCCTTCGAATCCTTCCAGGAAGGAGCTGAACATATGCCTAAGGATCACCTATCAGCCAAACCAGAGATAAGGCCTATTAAGTTAGCAGTCACATTCGTCCAACATGTATTCCTCAGAACAATCAGCCATTAAAGACCAAAAGGGTAGCACTTTCTCCAAAACAAGGTTCAGCATCTAGGAAGAGGCAGGGAACTAAAAAAAAACAAATGGACATGCAGAATCCAGGGAGGAAGTGTGAAGAATGTTGCTATATTGAGGGAAATATTACTGATGTCATTGAATAAAATTATATTGTTGAAAGTAAAATTTAATTTGATCTGTAACTTTTCACCAAAATTAAAATAAAATGGCCAAGAAAGCAGAGCAAGCAAATACAATCAAATTAAATGATGAGTTTAGTTATTAATAATGTATCAGTAGGAACATAAATAAAATTAAAATTCTTATTACTGGACAAATCAACTATATCATGATAAATGAAGGAAAAATTGACGTTATTAATAACTTTATCCTGAGTTCAACAGTCAATGCCTATTAAAGCAGCAATCAAAAGAGGTAATGAAATATTACATTGAGAAAATCTTTCGCAGACAACCTCTTTAAAGTACTGAAAAGCAGATTCAATTTTATAATTAAGGTGCATCTGACACAAGCCCTGGTACTTTCAACCACCTCATAAGCATGCAACACCTAGACAATGAACAATAAAGGCCAAAGAATAATTTATGTCTTTGAAATATGATGTTCATGAAGGATGTTAAATATATAATTTTCAATGCAGTGGATTATGTAATACGGCTCCTGTCATCATAGCCGTGGTTCTTCCCATAAAATGACTTTTGATTTTCTTGTGGATCTGGATAAGAAAGTGGGAAAAATACTGATGGGATTATGTGATTCAGCTGTAAGTGATTGCTAACAGGATTAATTGTAATTACCATCCTTCTGGGTATAAAATGAGTCACCGCACAAGAGTAAAGGGGAATTTCATTATCTTCAGAAGAAAATAGTCAGAAGTAAAGTATATCCTTTGGACCTGAAGAAAACTGTGCACTGAATGCCCTCCATCCAGAAGATATCAGAGGAGTGACAGAGCATAAGACAGAGCTGTTGCCTTCCCAGCTCAGAGAGAAACCAAAGCTGAATGCTGGCTGTGAAGGAGGGTTCTTTCAGGCTCTTAATTAGGCAAACTGGATTTAGTGATTCTTGGGACTGGAGCTGAATGCCTTCTGGTTTAGGATTAGGGTGGAGTGGCATGTCTTTGGGGCATTGCTTGAGAGCCCTAAAAGAGCTTTGTAACATTGCCTGCGCAAGTGACTGAAGACCAGGCATGACAGAGAAGAAACTGATCTGTCTGAACCACTATATCCCAAGTATTTCGGAACCCGTTAGCTACCCTCATAACCCTCATAATCACAAGCATCCTCTGTGAGTTCTGTGTGGCCATTGCAATAAATCACTGAAAAGGAGAGAGTTCTGTGAGAGACAGAACATTAAAAATATTAAACATACCGTGCTGTTGTTGTTGTTGTTGTTGTTAGTCGGTTCTGATCCACAGCGACCCCACGGACAACGGACTGAAATACTTCCAGTCATCCACCATCTTCACGAGCCCATTGACACATCCGCTTGTTGAGGGGCTTCTTCTTTTTCGCCAACCTTCCACATTACCAAACTTGATGTCTTTCTCCCGGGACTGCTCTCTCCTGACAACATGTCTTAAGTGTATAAGCCTTTAAGGAGTCCTCTGGCCTTACTTCTAATACAAAATGATTTTTCCTTTTAGAAATCCATGTCACTGCCAATAAACTCCCCCATCACCACAATTCACTGATTCTTTCTTACTCAATATCCAACTTTCTCACGCGGTGTCAGTGCATATGATACAATGGAGAATATCATGACTTGGGTCAGACACAACTTAGTCCTCAAAGTAACACCCTTACTCTTCAATGCTCTAAAGACATCCTGGGTGGCAGATTTAGTTAAATGCTCTGCATTTTGATCACTTGCCTGCTCTTTCCATAAACGTAGATTGTGGGTTGAAGAAAGGAAAAGTTCTTGACAACCTCAAACTTTTCTCCATTTAGCATAATGTTACCTGGCCTACTTGTAAGGATTTGTTCTTTACACTGAGTTGTAATCCATATCAAAAGCAACAATCCTTCATCTTCATCAGCAAGTGCTTCAAGTTCCCTTCACTTTCAGCAACCAGGGTTGAGTGTTCTGCATATTGCTGATTAATAATAAGATTTCCTTCAATCCTGATACCACATTCTTCATTATTGAGATAGTTAAGGTTTATTGCACAACCTGGCCAATAAACACATGTAGGATTAATTGAAGGGTGGAGTGATGAATGACTTGGTGAGGCTCACCTTTCTAAGTCTTAGGTCTCTTGCTCTCTGATGATCAGACCAGGGTGCAGCTTCCTTAGCCAGTTCCCTGCATCGGCTGACAAGGCTCATTTCCTGTGAGATATCTCTGTGGGAAAGCCACATGGACCTATCCTGATGCAGCCCTGAGTGATGGAGGAGCCCATGTGGAAAACCCTGCCAATGCGGAGATGCTTACATGCTCACTGATTCGGTTTTTCTCCTGCAGTCAGTGTCATTGTGTGTGTTTTGTGAGATTAAGCAAGTCTTTGTAGATTGTTGTCGGACATATGAGCTAAAGTTGAACTTATAGGCTTGGACGGCACTGTGTGGGGATACTTTCTTAATTTATACTTACCCTTTATATAAAATATAGATATAGATAGATATAGATACGAAGGAGAGAGAGATTCTGCAAATGTGTTTCTCTAGTCTACCGACCAACCCAATTATATAATCAAGCTGCCCTTTGAAATTTTCTATTCTGCTCTTCGACTTCATCTTTTCTTCCATTTGTTTTTGCTCAAAAACAAAAACCAAGCTTATGGACATCAAGTGAATGCTGACTCATGACATACCCCTAGTGGGTTTCTGAGACAGTAACTGTTAACGGGAGTAGAAAGATCAGGCTTTTTTCAGAGGTGCTGATGATGGTTTTAAACATCTCAGCCCAAAGTGCAATCATTATGCCACCAGAGAGTCTATGATTAATACTAACTTTCAGAGTCTCTTTGACATTCTCTTTGATATTTTCTTTATTTCCTGCCTTTTTAATAACCTTTTGCTTTCTTCATGACTGATCTTAATGTCTTCCCATAGCTCAATAAGGTCTTTGGTCATTAGTGTTCAATGTCAAACCTGTTCTTGAAATGTTCTCTAAATTTATGCAGCCCATGTCATATTTAGGCTCCAAACAACTTATTTTAATTTGTTGAGATTTATCTTAGATTTAAATATGAGCAATTGATGATCTGTATGGCAGGTCATATCCTCATTTTAGCAGCTGATATTGAGCTTCTCTCTAGTGTTTTCCCACAGATGTAATCAATTTGATTTGTGTACTTCATCTGGGGAAGTTCATGTGCTGAGTAAAGTTTTATATAGCTTAAAAAAAGGCAGTTACTATGAACAAGTCATTGGCATTGCAAAATTCTATCATGTCATCTCCAGCTTCATTTCTATCACCAAATCCATATTTTCAAACTACTGTTCCTTCCAACTTTTGCATTATAATCACCAATAATATTAATGCATCTGGATTGCATGCTAGATCAATTTCAGATAAAAGTAGTTGGCAGAATTCTTCAATTTATTCATCACTAGCTTTTGTGGTTTCTGCATAAAGTTCAATAGTAATTTTATTGATTGGCTTTTTTGATGGAAGGTAGATATGATTTGATTATCGATAACACCATACTTCATGGTGGATTTTGCAAGATCCTTTCTGACAATGCCACGTCATTCCTCTTGATTGTGTTATACCCAATATACCAGTGTACATCCTCTGGTCTAAACAGATTTGTAAGGCAAAATCAGATCATGATAGTGGGAAGGAGGAAGCACTTTAGAACAAGAGGAAAGTTGCATATTTCAACAGTGATACACTATGCCCTGATTGACTTGTGTCTCCCCCCACCCCATGATCCTTCTGTAAGGGGATATCACTTCCCCTGCAGATGGACCTTGGGTCCCCAATCTGTACTCCCTCTCATTTATAACGATATAATATCTAGTTCTTTGATGCCTGATACCTGATCCCTTTGATGACTTGTGGTCACACAGACTGGTGTGCTTCTTCCATGTGAGCATGTTGCTTCTGAGTTAGATGGTCACTTGTTTGCCTTTAAGACACAAGACACTATATTTTTTGATAGCCGGGCACCATCAGTTTTCTTCACCACAATTGCTTATGCAGATCTTTGGCTTCAGCAATCATATCAGGAAGGGGTGAATGCAATGATACGCTTTGTGTTCTTTGATGCCTAATAACTGCTTCCATTGATACCTCATGGTCATACAGGCTGGTGTGCTTCTTGCATGTGGACTTTGTTGCTTCTGAGCTAGATGGCCACCTGCTTACGTTCAAGCCTTTAAGACCCCAAGTGCTAAATCTTTGAAAGCCAGGCACCATCAAATTTCTTCACCATGTTTGCAGGTTCCATATATCTTATTTGTATAAGTATCCTTCAGAACAATGTCATATATCTTATGACATTATTAAAAAAAACTGTTCAGTCCTATGGGTAGGCTACATACACTGCAAATTTGTGCAGTTCTTTCCAGTCATTTGTTGGGATTTATCAAGAATAAAATTAGAAGGTCCATATTAAGTAATTTACTGCATGACTGAAAGCACTCACTGAAGAGCGACATGCTTAGTAGAGGGTCAGTGACAAGAAGGGATACACTCAACTCGATGGATTAACATAGAAACTACAACAGATTCAAGTAGAGCCATAGTTGTGAGGATGGTGCTGGACAAGACCAGACAGCATTTCATTTGGTTATCCAAAAGAATACCGTGAGTCTGACTGGATTTCAATACACCTAACAAAAATGGTTCATTTGTTATGATAAATGCACTATGTAATATTAACAATAAGGGGAATGGAATTTTATTCTGGTTAGTTTTTTGACATTGCTAAAGTTATTGTAAAATTAGGCATTTCTTGAAATTTTTTAAAGGTTTTTTTTTGGGGGGGATATAAGGGAAAGGTTTATATACAAGAGGAATATAGAAATTTTTTTAAGTTTTAAAGTTACTTTTTAAAGGCAAGTTTCATTTAAAAATTTAATTCTGCAGCCCAATACCACAGCTCCCAAATTACCACAATTGAGAATCATCATCTCTAAGCTCTTATTTTGTAAAGGAAGCCATCTTGGATACCATCATATATATTTGGATTATCCAGCTGAACACTTGAGTCAAAAGGCTTATTCTCCTGTAACTAACAAAATAGAGGGTACCGAAGAAGCTAGGTTTTCCAAGGAAAGGTGGGGTACTATAGGGCTGGCAGCGCTAAGTAGGATGCTCTCTAATCTCTAAGGGATAAGGCCTTTGATTTTTGAAACCTACAGAATGAACAGAGATATTATTTCATGGATTCGAAGTCATTCCACTGTGCATGTGAAGATGAGGGAGTACTGATTCCTGTCTATGACTTTTGTCTCTAGGGGTTCAGCTTATTGTCATAGTGCTTCTTTGAATGGCACTTTCTCAAAACTGTTCACAACATTTCAAATTAAATGCAGTCCTTCCATGGTGACTTTAGAACCTTAAATAAATGGTGATGAAATCTCAGTAGCACTTGACTGTCTATTTTGTCACAAGTTGCAGAAATGCTGAGACAAAATGACAACAAAGGTGAGTAATTATGAAAGGGAATAAAAACTCAGGCACTTTGCCTATTATATGTGTTCCAACTTGTGTCTGGGTTCAGCTTAGAATGGGTGAAATCTCAGTTAAATCAACTTGCTTTCAAAAGTAGCCAAGGAATGAGAAGGGAAAAGGCTCAAATTTTTAGCAAGTGAATTTTCTCCTGAGGTTCAATATCACTTCAGAAATGTGTAATATCCTAACTCTTGGATTTTCAATGTGCTCAGATCCCAAAATACAAGTATCAAATACATTTGTCTATTTTCTCTGGCAAACACGCATAAAGACAGCCTACCTCGGAGGTATTGTGGGTTTGGTTTCAGACTGACACAATAAAGCAAATATCACAATAAAGTGATTGTTGCCATGAGAGTTACAGGATTTTTTTTTGTTTCCCAGTGCATATAGAATTTATGTGTGCACTATATTGTAGTCTATTAAATGTACAATAGCATTACGAAAAATCTGAAATATCGGGGAAATTACCAAAATGTAACAGAAACACGACATTAGCTCATGCTTCATGGAAAACGGCATCCATAAACGCTCTTGGTGCAGGATTGCCACAAACCTTTAAATTGTAAAAAGTGCAATATATGTAGTTACTTTAAATTGGGTATGTCTATAATTAAATACACTCAAAGAGTCTATTTGTTACTAGTTTGCCACTGTTGCTTTAAGGAAGAATTCTTCAGTTCTGTGAATTACTTCTCTCTAATGCATCTGTAGGCTTTGGTTCGTTTAAGCAGAGCTTGACAATCTTCATGCAGATTTTCAGAGGAAGCTCTTACAAGCAAAACTGAACAAAAAGAGAAACAGTCTGGCCCCAAATTCCCCTGCCTTATATTATCATAAAAATCACCTAAAGAGTTGGATAAACATACAGATTTACAGGCTGAGGCCCATAATAAACCTGAATACCTAGAGGTGGGGTTAAGGAAGCTATATTCTTGAAAATAATCACAATCCTAAATTTGTTTTCAAAAGAAATAATCCACAGGTTGATAACAAAGGTCTAGTTCAAATTCTAAATAGAGGTTAGAAGTCGAGCAATGGGCTACAGTAAGTGGTTCTATACAGTAAGACTATCACTGAGGAACTCAGAAGCATGTTGATATAAAAGATCTGAGTTAAATCATTATTAGGTCCTTTTCATTTATGTTCCCACATTTTATGTCTGGAAGACAGGACCTAAATCAATCATTTAACTACAATCACTGAAAGGAATGCACTTCCTTTAGCTTTAAACTAAGCATATAACTTCCCAAATTCCTAACTCACCCTAAAATAAGGTGACCAGAAATCCCACTTTTGAACAATTTACCAATGTCCTGTGGTATTTTTAAATTAAAATAAATATATTACAATACGATTTTTGCATTTTATGAACATTTTTTCTTGCTCCATATAGACCAAATTTTTAATGAAGAACCTCTGCCTCCCCGCCCCCCAAGTAAATGGTGTCCCAGTTAAAATCTGGTCACTTTATCTGAAACAATCCCATTCTTTCACTTTTCTGGATAACAAAGACTCAATAAAACAAAACACCATAACCATTGGGTTGCTTCTGACTCATCGAGATCCCATAGTACAGGGTAGAATGCCCCTTGTGGGTTTTCATGACTATAAATCTTTATAGGACTACAAGACCTCATCTCTCTCCCACAGAAGGATTGGTGACTTAAAACCAATGCTTTTATTGCTGTCAGCCCAGTTCAGAACCCACCAGGACTCCTCATAATAAGGTCAGTGCCAGAATTTAAATATGAGTTCATACCCTAACAAATATAAGCAGAAACATTCACAGGGGGAGAGTCTAGACCTTACCAGAATAAGATGACTCTCTAAATTGGGTTGGACAAATGCACTAGAAGCCAAATAATGCAGCAAAGTACATCATGTGACTTACATCATTACCATCTTTTACTTCTTGCATTTCTTCATGAAGCCAGTTTCTTCTACTGTACCCAATAACTTCTGAAGATAAAGAAAGCCTTGAATTCCATTTTCTAAGCTATATATATTTTAAGTGAAATTGCACGTAAAACTAGGAGTCACCATGATAATTGTGTACTATACTACTCTATGATTAATGTATTGGGCTATTTTAGACAAATCACATTCCCTACTTGGACCTTCATTTCCATATTTATAAAATAAAGTAATTAAGGTAGGAAACTTCTAGAATTCCTGTTCTAACTTCTAATTGAAATAACAGAGTCACTTTATTAATGGGTTCTTGATTTCTGATGGCTCTACTTATCTGAAAAGAACCTGAGAAAGAGAATTATTTGCTTGGTAATACTCTTGCACCATGTCTCACGTTGCATTGAAATCACCATCATATCCAATCAACTCCCCAAATCCCTAAGGGGAAATGAGTCTATTACCATTACTGCTCAGCTTAAGCGGGCCTATGAGAAAACTGAAGACATTCAGGTGTCATGAATGCCAGTGGAAATGTTGGAAAGGTTATTAGTCCAATGCAATTGACAAAGTGAGTGCCACAATTTGAGTTGAGACAGGACTGAGCCTTGCTTTGTTCTGTGACATGTAAGTTTGCTATGGATTGGAGCTGAGGAGAGGATTGTTCAACTTTAGCACCTGGTGTTTGCAAAGAAAGATCCCTTGATGGTACAAATAAGCACTTGAGGGCACAATGGTTAAATGCTCAGCCAAGATTCCAGAAGTTGTCTGCTCCAATCCACCCAGAATTCCATGAGAGAATGATATGAGAATCTGATTTGGTAAAGATCTCAACTAAAATGACCCCATGGGGCCATTACACTGTCATATGGAGTCAATCTGAGCTGAAATTCGTTCAAGGGCATGTTACAACAATATTAACCTAAAGAGATTTGTGATTTGAACTAACATAGGGACACCATAAAAGAAACACCTGGCCTTCTGTTTCCATAAAGATGACAGCCAAGAAAACTCTCTCAAGCAGTTTGATTCTGTAACACATGGATTCAACACCAGTCAGAATCAACTTGGCAGCAATGAGTTTTGATTGTGCTAAATAGCAATAACAAATGAGCTACATGGCCTATTTTCTGGCATTTTAAAGGGGAAAATGGATTAATATGATCTATAGGGCTTTCAAGCAAGGATTTCTCCTTCTCTCCTTATTGTTTGAATTCTTATCCTACAGTTTCAATCTGAGTATTTCATTATTTTACACCATTTCTTCCAACTATCTCCCACTGAGCTTATCATTTCTGCGAAAAAAAAAATCCTAAGTTTCTGGCTGAACCACAGGCATAGATTTCTCTTTGGCTTGGGGATAGTGAATTTTCATTTCCTTTTTCTTTCTGTCACCACCTCCATCCCCAAGAAAAAGCAAGGGTATTATTTTTGTCCCCTAAGCTGTCTGTCTCAGCATAGCTCAAATTTCTCACACTATAAAACTAACCACCCTCATAAAACATCACGACAACATCTTTGACTCTTCCACTGAGAACCCATAAATAGCACAAGGAACAGAAACCCATATCCCCCAGAAGCACAGTGGGTACTGTCAGGATACACACCCAACTGTATCACAATACTAAAATGGCCTGGTTAGATTGGGGGAACACAGATTTATAGGTGGTACTGAAAACTATAAGGATTCTGTTATGGTGGCACAGTGGTTAAAGTGTTTGACTGCTAATCAAAAGGCCAGAAATTCAGATCCACCAACTGCTCCATGGGATAAAGATCTGTTTCTGTAAGGATTCAGTCTTGGAACCCCTATGGTGAAGTTCTACCTTGTCTTCTAGGGCTGCACTGAGTTGAAATCAATTTGACCAACAGTTGCTATTATTTAGTTAATTCACATTAATCTTATAACACACTCTCCTTTAACTAATCATCACATAAGGCCACATTTCCAGAACAATTTCTCAGAACAACCTTAGCATAGGTCAAAAAGAGAATGTTCTACAATGTAGAATCTACATTATACTTGGGTGAACACAAAGTACTCACTTGAGTAGTCTCAGGTGCAACTATTAATCTCTCCTCATCTGGAGGAAAGAAAAGTGATGGAAATTAAAAGACACAGGGAAAAATTAGTCTAGGACTAATAAAACACACCCGAACCAGAAGAACTAGATGGCACCTAACTACCACTACCAATGCTATGAAAAGAGATTATATTACAAGGTCCTAGAGAGAGTGGGAGAAAATGTGAAACAAAACTTAGAGAAGATACGACTTACTGGTTGACTAGAGACATGTTGAATCCCTCAGACAATGGCCCTTTGTCATCCTTTAGATCTGGAACAGAACTCACACCTGGGGTATAGGAACCCCCCACTTAAAGGCAAAGGGCAGTGTTTAAGCCAAAATAAAGTACAGAGTTAGTAAAGGAGGAGGAATGGAAACAAGGAAAATAAGAGGATATTAGAATGGCACACCAAGGGGATTTGTGATGCATGTGTTGAAACAAAATGTGATGAATTGTTAAATGTAATTGCTAAATGATCTATTCTGTAAAGCTTTACCTAATTTACAAAAAAAGTGAAGGAAAAAATACCTGGCTGTATTCTCAAGGTGGATGAATTATTTATTACTTATGGTATATATTGTTATAGCTATCAAAATTAACAGATTGCTTGAAATTGCTAAAACCAAACCCTCTGTTAAGAACCTCCAGGATCACTTGCTGGTTTCCAACAAGTATATCTGGCTTCTGATTTCTCTGTGCTAGCTTATCACACTACTATCTAAGACAAAGCTATAAAAATCCAGAAAACTTCAGAATAACTAGGTTCACAATTATGGGTACCCCTGATCCTTAACTAATCCATTCACTATTAGTGACTACTGAGTTGGATGGGCCAGCTGACAACATTGCAAGTGCTGTTGTAGAAGTTCCAAAGGATATATTCAGACAGGGAACAGGGAAACATTCTACTTATGACTAGAAACCAATGATACAGACATTGAATCTCTTATCAGTTCCACAAATCTCACTGACATCAAGTTGGGCCTGACTCATAGCAACCCTGTTTAGGGTTTCTGAGGCAGTAAAACTTTACAGGAGCATAATAGCCTCATATTTCTCCAGAGGAGCTGATCGGTTTGAACCATAGACCCATGCTTACCCAAAAGTGCTGCCAGAGCTCTTTATCGGTAACATAAGTTTTATTTTTATGACTCCTGCCTGTAAACTTCAAGGTCCTGTCCCACAGAATAGAATGTTCTAAGTTCTGTATACAAAAAGAAGGTTGCTTTTTTGTTTACCTTTTGGTTTTAAGTCACGTTGAAGGATCCCTCCTGCGGCAGTGGCTTAACTGCAAACTAAAAGATCAGTAGCTTGAGTCCCCTAGCCTTCTATATGTAGTAGAAAAATGACAGTCTGCTTCATAAAAATGACAGCTTTGGAAACCCCCTTCTGTAGTTCTACTGTTAATAGGGATAATAGGAGTCTGAATAAGCACCATGGCAACAGGTTTCTTTTTTCGAATTATCATGTGTTCTGATAGTGGTGATGCTTTGGGCTGCTAACCACAAGTTATAAATAGCTACAGGGTCAGAAACTCACAAGGGCAATCCTGCCCATCCCATAGGCTTGTTATGAGTCAGCACTGGCTCAATGGCACCGAGCTTTTTGTTTGAGATAACACATCAAAAGGGAGTTCTTAGGATGCTGTAGAGTAAGCATTGGTTTATTAGCCCCAAGGTCAACAGTTCAAACCCATCAGGTTTTCCACAGAAGAAAGATAAGGCCTTCTGCTCTGATAGATTTATAGTTTGGGAAAGCTCTATATAGGTTTTCTGAGTTAGAAATCTACTTGATGGCAGTGGGTATCACGAATCCTAGGAAAGTAGTGATACATTAGTAGAACCTAGCACAAAGTTCTTCATTGCCTAGAGAAATCTTAACAGCATACTTCAATGCAATAGTACTTATAGCCTGATGGGTGTTGTAATCTATGAAGATTCTACTCTAAAATTTGAATGTTCAAAGAACATGTCAGGTAGTTGAGAGACGCCTAGAATTATGTATAACTCTTTTTGACAAGGATTACAGTTGCAGGAAACAGATTTTTCTTTTGGCAAGAGTCAGGCATACTCCCTGGTCTATAAAAAGCATTCACTTTTCTCTCAATGGAGACATTGAAAACATTCCTCTTGCAAACCAGAAATAGACAACAATGCCCTCTGGCACAAGACTTATTAAATATTGTAAATATTAAGTATTGTTAACTTAGGTAAGGCGTCCAAATTTGTAGAGAAATAAAACCATGCCTATTTGAAAAATCTGTAGTCCTATGCCTAGAATACCACAGATATTCATCAATACAGTTACGAGAACTGATACAAGGATTCAGCAAAGTGTCAGGGTAAACTATCAAAATATAAAAGTCATTTGGATTGTTTTACAATGCAAGCCCACTAACTTTTGTATGTATTTTGTAACTCGCATGTAAAGCCTACATGAACAAACACAACTTTGAGGAGTAAATCAGAAAGAACAATGTCATTCACAATGGGTATTGAAAAGATAATATGCTTAGGAATAAATCTAACCAAGGATGTAAAAGAATTTATGTAGAAATAGACAATAGACTACATGAGACATAGATGGGAAAATATACAAAGCTCATGGATAGGAGGACTCAATAATATTAAAATACCAATATGACCTAGAGCAATCTATAGATAAAAGGGAGTTTCAAAAGTTTGCAAGTGAGAAATTGAGTAAGAATACAATATATTTTTTCATATGAAGAAGGCAATCCTGACCCAATTTCCACTAACATTTTTTCTTTTTCAAAACCATTTTATTGTGGGTTCATACAATTCTTCTTTTTTCATGTTTAATCATTTTATTGGGGGCTCATACATCGTTTCCCATAATACATAAATACATATATTATGCCACGCTTCTTCACATGCCTGCATCTGTCATTGTTCTCTGAACCTCCACCATTCCTTTGGAGCCTCTGACCTCAGCCTTCCATCCTTTCCCCTCCATCCTTGCTCCCCACTCCCCGACCAAGTCTCAATCCTCCATAAATTATTGTTTTGTTATAACTTACACTGTTCGATGTCTCCCCTTGCCCTCTCCTAGTATCTGTCCACCGGGTAGGGGGTTATATGTAGATCCCTGAAGTTGGCTCCTCCTCTCGTCCCCACCTTCCCTCCACCCATCCAGCAGCTTCATTCCCACTACTGGTCCCATGGGGTTCATCCGTCCCGCATTTCCATTTCTCATTTCCACAGTACTGTAGAACTGGGATTGTGACCGTTGGAGGGAGGAAGCCTTGAGGAACTATAGGAATGTTGTATGCTTCATTGCCACCTCACTGAGCCTCACTGAGTCTCCTCCCCAAGACTCCCCTGTATGAGAGTGTCCAATTACCCACAGGTGGGCCTTGGGTCCCCACTCTGCTCTCCCCCCATTCGTAGTGATGTGGTTCTTGTTCTTTGACATTTGATATCTGCTCCCTTCAGCCCCCTCCACCCCCCGCGATCACACATGCCAGTGATTTTCTTCCATGTGGGCTTTGCTGCTTCTGGGCTAGATGTCAATCCATTCACCCTCAAGTCTTAGCGATCCCAGGTACTTTATCATTTGATAGTTGGGTGCCAATAGATTTTTCCTCTCTGTCTGCGTTGGCTCCCTTCAGTCTTCTATGATCTTGTTGTGAGGGCATGCACACAGTAATATGATTGTTGTTCTTTGATGCCTGATATCTGGGTCTTCCCACATCTCATGGTCGTGCAGGCTGGTATGCATCTTTTAAGGTGGGATTTGTGGTTCCAGGGCCATATAACCGTTTGTTCACCCTCAAACTTTTAAGTGCTTGGATGTCACATCTTTTGATAGCTGGGTCCTATCAGCCATCTTTACCACTCTTACTCAATCTCCACATGTCCTCAGTGGTTGTCTCATGCAAGATCGCTCACAGTGATACAATTTTTCCTGTTTGATACCTGAAACCTGGTCCTTTTGACATCTCATGGCCATTTTTTCCCTGTGGGCTTGGATACCTCTCTACTAGATGGTCATTTGTTTATCTTCAGACTTTGAGACCCCAGACTCCATGTCCTTTGGTAGCTGGGCACCATGGGTTTTCTTCACCATATTTGCTTATGAACCTATTTGGTTTCAGTGATCACATTGGGTCAGTGAGCATTCTGAAATGCCAAATTAGTAGAACAAAGTGTCCTTGCCTTGAGGGAGAGTGCCTGGGTAGGGATCTAAGGTCCAGCGTCTATCTTAGTATTAAACATATAAATATATGTATCATGATTGTTCCCTCCTTATAATATGTGCTTATGTTTACATATGTACATGAGTAGCAGGATACAAGATTAATAAGTGGAAGTCAATTGGTTTGCTGTACACATCCGACAAGACCATGGAAGAGGAGATCAGGAAGGCAGTACCATTCACAATAGCTAAAAATAAATAGAAATATCTAGAAATATATCTAAACAAAAAGAGCTATACAAGGAAAACTACGAAACCCTACTACAGGAAACCAAACGTGACCTCCACAAATGGAAGATTATCCCATGCTCATGGATTGGGAGACTCAACATTGTAGAGATGTCTATACTATCCAGGGCATTTTATACGTTCAATGCTATGCCAATTCAATTACCAACAATGTTCTTCAGAGAACTGGAATCACCAACTTCATATTGAGAAGGAAAAAGCCCAGGATTAGCAGAGATCTCCTCATGGAGAAGGACATAGTTGGAGGGCCTGCTTTACCCAACTTTCACACCTACTACAAATCCACAGTGGTCAAAACAGTGTTACTGGCACAATGACTGATACACAGACCAATGGAAAAGAATAGAAAACCCAGAAATAAAACCATTAGCATACAGACAACTGATTTTTGACAAGGACCACAAAAGCATCAAGTGGGAGGGTGATATTCTATTTAACAAATGGTGCTGAAGACAATGGAAATCCACATGTAGAAAAATGAAACAAGATCTCTACCTCACTCCATGCACAAGAACAAACTCAAGGTGAATCACGGACCTAGAAGTAAAACTTCAAACCATCAGGACCATTAGCGAAAGACTCGGGAGTGATCTAAGAACCTTGCCCCAGGGAATACAAAGGCTAGCTGCAGTAGGACAGGGTACACACACAGGAGAACCTGAAATTGACAAATGGGATTTATTAAGGATAAAACACCTGTGTATATAAAAAGACTTTACCAAGAGAGTAACTAGGCAACCCACAGACTGGGAGAGGATTTTCAGCAATGGCACAACAGACAAAGGGCTTATAGCGAAAATCTACAATACCCTCCTTGCCTACAAAAAGAGAAAAACAATTAACCCTTTGAAGAAATGGGAAAAAGAACTAAGAAGAAGTTTCACTGAGGAAGAGACTCATATGGCCAATACATATATGAGAAAATGCTCCCAATCATTAGCCATCAGAGAAATGCAGATCAAAACAACCATGACATACCATCTAACACCCTTGAGGTTAGCTCAAATCAGAAAATCAGAGAACAACAGATGCTGGAGGTGATGTGGCACAATAGGGACACTTACACTAACATTTTTAATAAGATGAACAAATAATAACCAAGCTTACATGGCAAAAAAGCGACATTAGATAAGCAAAGAATCACAAAAGAAGAACAAAGTAAATATCCTCACATTTTCTGACCTCAGAACTTACTTCAAAACCACACTCGTCAAAACAGCGTACTGTAGGTACAATGATAAACACAATAGAGTAGAATTTAGGACCCAGAGGTAATCCATTCACTTATGGACAGCTGATCTTTGACAAAGGACCAAAACGTACTATAAAGGGAGTTGATAGTTTATTTAACAAACAGTTCTATTAAAACTGCATATTCATTTACAGAAGAATGACAAAAGATCCATACCACCATACACACATACATACATACACACATACACACACATAAGATGGATCAGAGAATTAAATGTAAAATCTAATAGGGATAAGCTTAAGGGCCCTAAATGATAGCATAAAGGGTCTGTCAAACATGATGAAATGTACCAATCTGTTCATATTTACTGGTTTTGTACATGTAGGGAGTTAGAAATGTGGATATACAAGTATATGTTATTTAGCCGATAATGATTTGGTACTTATTTTGTTCCAAAAGCAGCTCTGATGCTGCAGTTATTAAAGTGCCTGACTGTTTGAACCCACCATTTGCTCATGGGAGAAAGCTGAAACAGCTTGTTTTTGTAGACTCCTAGCCTTGGAAAATGAGGAGGCAGTTCAGCAATCTATTTATTCCAGGGGGTTTCAAAAAGTTCATGGGGGAGGGATTGAAAAACAATGGAATTTTCCCATGAACCATGAAATTCTGATCCAAATTCTAATACCATTTTTTAAGAAGATGAAAAAGTTGAGGTTCTTTGTCCTATACAACTTCTAAGAGTAAAAATTAACTCAATGATCATGGGTAATATGGATTAGGTTCTCTTCATATATTGTTTCATTTACTGTCTCATATGAAGTTTATAACAATATTATAATATTTCTACAAAGTAGGCAGTAAGATTATTCTCACTTTTTAGGTGAGCAAACAGCTTTTAGAGAACTAAACAACTTTGTCTAGAAGAGGCACTTGTTTCCTATCATCAGAGCCAACTCAACCACTGTGAGTTTGCGATTGTTTTCATAATTTTTGCCAGACAGTCATTTAACCATTAAAGCTTTTTCTGAAGCATAGAATGTAGGTCATCTTATTATTTCATCCTCATTTTGTCTACGATGAAAATGAAACAAAGAAATACAGTAGCTTGCCCAAGGTACCAGTAATGTTAATAGATAATAGTAAATGGCAGAGCAGGATTGGAACACACTCAACCGCAGTGCGATAGTTCAAGAAAACGTTCTTATTATCTACCCATCTCCTTGGTGTTCTAAAATCTCCGAGGAAGTTTTGAGGTTTGACATAGGTAATTATATGGAAAGGAATGGGCAAATTCTCTAGTCGCAAACAGGGGATAAACAGAGCGTCAAATGATAAATTTGAGTGTGCCTTGACATAGATTAGCAGGAATATGGGGAGCTCAGGGGCTTTGGTGGTGCTGTTGGCTAACTGTCGGACTGGGTCTCATGGTTGGTCCTAGCTCCTCTGCAAAAGAAAACTGAGGCTATTTGTCCCATACCGATCACTGCCTCAGAAACCCCATAGAAGGTTGCTATGCGTCAGAGTCAATTCAAGGGCGTTGCATTTTTTAATTAACTACTTATTCTAGCTATCTATTGCTGCCTTAAAAAATACTCCCAAACTCAGTAGCTTTAAACAAAAACATTTTCAGGAATCTGAGTATAGTCTAACGAAGTGCCTCTGTCTCGTGACATTTCATTACATTGCAGCCAAATTTTAGGTGAAGCTAAACTCTGAGCTGATTTAGTTCTTTGCAGGCTATTGGTGGAGTCATTTCTAGCTGTCTACCTCAGTTTTGTGTCATATGGTGCTCCTCATAGGTCAACTCACTCTATGGGACCTATATTCCCTATAAGGTAGGAAACCACCTTCATTTTATAACCTAATCCCTGAAGTGACATCACTTTATCTCAATCACAGTCTACCTGTTAGAGATTTTTTTGAACTAAACCATTGGTTTAGTTCACACTTGAAGGGAAAGAACTATACAGAACATGAATACCAGGAACTGAGGATCTTTGGGGGCCACATTACAGGGTGTTTATAAGATTTTTACCTTATCCAAAAATAACATGCCCTATATTGGCCCTCACAGAAAGTCATTAGCCTAGCATATTGCCTTCAGGGTCTAGAACACCTGTACTATTGAATCCAAAAGAAATGTTAGTACAGAGAGTGAAATATTAAGTCTACTAATATAAACTACATTAAGTTTGAACTCATATTTCTCCATGATTCCTTTTGTTGTGCCCTTATTTCTAATTTGAGCTAAGTAAGCTTTTAAACACTGCTCTAAAGATAGACTACTCCTTCCTTATATTGCCATCATTCCTGCCCCTTTATTCAAGATACATGTCTCTCGGGTCAGGTCCAAGAAAACTCGGAACCAGGAGCTTCCTTTCCAGACTCAAGTCAATTACTTGAAGATATGCTTGGAAATAATAGCAGTTTTATATGTGTGATTTGGAATAGACAAGGGGGATGACTGGTATTTCAACCCTCCCTCCATAAGGGGCTCAAACGCCCACATGAGTTTGTTCAGAAATTCAAGCTAGATTCAGAAGGAATGTGGCATAAGGGGCTACCATTGCTGATATCAGATGAATCCCGGCTGAAAGCATAATAGAGCAGGAACAAATTTACTTGCATTTTGACTCTGCAATGGTGTTCATCTGGAGCATAAGCTCCACACCAGTACTTAAGGAGGAGTGGAAGAGTCGCGGAATACAAGATGAACAAACAGAAGTCAATAGGTTTGCTTTACACATTGGAGAGGACCATGGAAGAGGGAATGAAGAAGGCAGTGCCCTTCTCAGTAGCAAAGAACAAACTGAAATACCTCCAAAGATATTTAACAAAAAAAAACTTAAGACCTATACAAGGAGCTGCAATACCGTACTACAGTAAACCAAACACAACCTCCACAAATGGAAGAATATTCATGCTCTGCTTGGGAATTAGAAGGCTCAGTATAGTAAAGATGAGAATCTTACCCAAAGCACTTTATAAGTTCAATGTTATTCTGATTCCAATCCCAACCACCTTTTTCAAAGAATTGGAAAAACCTGGTGACCAATTTCACATGAAGAGGAAAGAAACAAAGTTTGAGTTCTCTTCTTACCCAATTTGGACACGTATTACACAGTCACAGTGGTCAAAACAGTGCATGTCTGGCACAATGACAGATACTCAGACCAGTGAAAAAGGATAGAAAGCTCAGAAATAAAGCCATCAATATACAGACAACTGATCTTCAACAAGTGTCCCAAAACCATTAAGTGGGAAACAGATGCCCTTTTTAACAAATGGTGCTGGAAACAATGGATATCCTCATGTGGAAAAATGAAACAAGATGTTTGCCTCATCTCATGCACAAGAATAAACTCAACATTAATCACAGACCTAGAAGTAAAACCTCAAACCATCAGGACCATCGTGGAAGGAATTGGGACAAACCTAAGATCACTGGTCTAGAGAATGCATAGGCTCACTGCACTAGGGAAGGGTACACACACAGGTGAACTAGAAATTGGCAAATGGGATTTAATAAGAATAAAAAAGGGGGACCTGTCAGGAGCCGGAAGGCCCAGACATGCTTGACCTGGCTACAGGCCAAATATGCCTGAACTCTGTTGCAGTTTGTTGCCTGGGGTTTGTAGTTTGTCGCCTTTGTAACTGTAAACAGCCCTGGCCTCTGAAGCCAGACTCGCAGCTGTGCTGCCATTCACTTGTTAATTTTGAAGATCACGATATGCTAATTGCCTAAGCTTGCTTGCCCTATAAAACTGGCTTACTTCTCACAAATCAAAAAAAAA